>CAJQUW010012856.1:0-15000 GCA_907163375.1 Prostheceraeus crozeri | reverse complement strand
TCTATCAGTCAGTTCACGGATTTCTTATGAAGGGTGGAGATGTGATTCAGCTCGTGGAAGTGAAGACTGACGGCGCAGTTTTTTCTATTCATTGAAGATAATACGCATGTTGCTATCCTTTGTTTGAGGTTATTACCGTTGATATGAGTGTCCATATGAAGTGTATGTATATGGTGCGTCTCTATTGTTCAGACATGTGAGTAGCAAATAAATCGTACTTGTAAATCAGGTATAAACAGGTGACTAAAAAAAAACAGATTTTGAGCCAACCATTCAAATTACAATGTCCTGCAATTACCAAATAAAATGCTTACTCAGTTAAAGAATTAATTGTGTGATTCATCATGATCGTTGATAGGAGATGGAGACTTCGATCCTTCATAATGAAGCATATTTCCCAAAAGTATAGGTGGTAAATAACCATTAATTTCCTCCATTTAAAAAAAATTGAAAGCGTTCTCCGGATTCTCGAATGGGGATATCGCGTTTCATGCGGATCTTGTGTTATCACGTGGGTTTGTGAATAAATATATTGTGATTTCTATTCGGGAGCTGGTCGGTACAATGATGATAGTGTGGTCCCTCATCAAATCGTATCAAATGAAAAGACAGTTAACTTTATCTGAAATTCATCAGCATCGAGTATAGAGAAAGAATCTGTACTCTATGGACAATCCTCAACATGACAGCGCGCACCGCTGTGCACCAGTTGTCCCATGAGTCATTGAATCTACTGCAAATCTATCCTTGAGAGAGAAAGGGATGCTAAGAAATAGTCCACCTATGTGTGGCATTGAAAATTCCAAGATTTGGAAATATGCATGTTTACATGACTGAAGGTTGAAGTGGTCGTTGGTGCTGTGCTAAACATCAGGAAGGATTACTAATTATAACCACAGGGCTGTTTTTGGGACCACACCTATTCTTTATTGTACCAGCTGGTCGTATTAAAAAGATTGAATCTTCTTTTAATTCGCTGATTGATACTGTCGATAATGTAGCTTGCGTGCATATGTAAACCGTCGTTTGTCACGCCTACATCCAGGGTTGACATATTAAAAAAGACCCGTGGGTTTTTTAAATAGGAATTTTGGTGTTTTTTGTGAATAGGTCAAATGCTTAATTTGGATTTGTGGAAACCATCTTAGGGTACGTTATTGTTACTGATTTCAGTTAATGAGGAAAAATTTTAACATTAAATATCAAATCGGATTTTCTGCTTAACCGGACATGTTGTCTACCGTTGGAAAATGTGTTATGGACTAATTCGCGCCGTTGTAAATTATTGGGATGATAAAAGATACTAACGTAGTAAGTGATATGGCCCTGAGGCCGAGTCCTCCACGTACCCGGTTCCATAATATAAAGGGTTCAAAAGAAAAGATTCTTCGGGTACTTCCAAGCGATTATTATTGCGTGTGCGACGTTTCGCCCCAAAGGCTTAATCATGCACGAATGAAGATGTACAGCGCAACATTCACATCATACGACCGAAGAAAATCGATAAAGGAAATTATCACGTGAGCACATGTTAAGGTTAAAAATTCTACTGATATGAACTTTTGCACATCCGCCTCAAGATTTTCTTAATTTTCATGGTACTTTTAATCTTTGTTATCAGTAGAATTTTTAACCTTAACATGTGCTCACGTGATAATTTCCTTTATCGATTTTCTTCGGTCGTATGATGTGAGTGTTGCGCTGTACATCTTCATTCGTGCATGATTAAGCCTTTGGGGCGAAACGTCGCACACGCAATAATAATCGCTTGGAAGTACCCGAAGAATCTTTTCTTTTGAACCCTTTATACTAACGTAGTAAGTTTAAATTATCACCTTGCTCATTCTTGTAATAGAAGCTCGATCAATGCCTGTGTCATCTTACTATTTTTCAATTATGTTATATTCTGTATAGCCTATCCTTCTCTTGTGCGTCAAACACAATCAATACTTTTTCCATCGAAAACTCTATTGTCCATTTCAGACCGCAATCATTATCTATTAAAAAGAGATATCATAAATGGGAACTGATGCCACCAAACCAGCACAATTGATGGTAGAGGAACAATTGCGACGGTTCTGTAGGCTGACATCTGCTTATGAGGTGAGTCGATTCTTTGCCACTGCCTCCGAATGTTTTGGTTTTATCAGCATTGAGTTTTTCTGCTGTTGACCTTTGGAGCATTTCGCAGCAGGATGACTTCGATCAACAATATATTCAATTAATGTCAACAGTAAATTTCATCAATATTTTACTACAGCGTACGGTAGGTTAACTGTAATTTTATCAATCGAATGTGAACGTTCTGCGAACCCAATTTATGCGTCAAGATCAAACCCACAAGATTTGTGATGTGTAAATTATGCATGTTATAATTATAATGCAATATGTTTGCACATCGTTAAACTTAGCTTCATGTTGACGCATAAAGTGGATTCACAGGATACTCACATTTTGTTGATAAAGCTACAGTTCATCTACTATTTATGTTGTGGCAAAATATTGGGGGAATGTCTAGAAAACAAAAGAATATAAAAAATGTTTTAAGATAACATTTTCCATATATTCTCATGTACTGTCATTTTACCATAAAACATTTTCTGGGATGTTTTTATAGCAAATCCACGACTTTTCTGAGCATTTTTAGAATGTTTTTTTTGTTGGGTAGCCTATTACAAAAACCTTAGCAAAGGTTTTTGTCAAAATCACCAAAATCTTAGTAAGAAATTTGAGACATTCTATTAGAAGTTTACCAAATAGTTTGCTATTTGCTAAAAATTGGCTAATCATCAGCTCTGTTAGATACGAGTAAATATTTGATAAAATTTTAATAGAAGTTTAGTAAAATGTCGTCAAGTATTTGCCAAATGTATTGCCAAAAAATTTACAAAATTTTTGACTGTCGTCAAAAAGCTTGTAGTAAACTACGTCCAGATTGAGCAACATGATTTAAAGTCAGTAGTAAATGTACGTCGAAAGTAGAGTCACGATCGAGTTCAGCAACACACCCAGTATGAAATTACGGACATCTTTTTCATAATGAATAGATTTTATGATTCTTTAAATGGACAAAAATTGTCAGTTTGCCTAAAATTATTGTTAACACCTCTGAAAATTTAGTTATCAATATTTCAACATCAGTTAATTTCAATGAAATTCTAAGTTCAGTTATTATTATCCTAGTTCCATTATACTTGTGAATGAAAAGCAACAAGTTTAAAAAATTGGCAATGCTTTTCGATGAAATTGCAGATTTCGCCTAGGAAGCTTGCCATTCATGAGAGCTAATCTGTCAAATAGGTGACAGATTTGATTAACCGCAGAAAAATAAACTTATAATTCTGTAGTCCTATAAATAAATATAATTTGAGTGATATTTTTAAAGCAATCAAGCTTTTCTCCATTCACGGTACAGCTCAAAAGGATGTTTTAGAGCAACCACTCAATACACTGATAAATTTATTGCACAATTTCCCTTCGTACTCTTTTTCTTTTGAAATGCTCATCAGTCTACACTGTAAATCGCTGGATACAAAAATTGCATACAAACATATACCAAAATCACATGCAATTTGAAACTGACATCTGATACGAGATTCTCGTATGCCTACAGAGATCTGGTATGTTTTTCATACGACATCTCATTTACTTTCGTATGTGATTGGTATGTAGCGATACGAACTATTCTATCTGTGATTGGCTGTTTTACACTGAAACGCGAGTTGCGAGGATGTTTCATAGACGAGACCCGATGTAAATTCATCCTCATTCGCATGCCTCTGGTATGCGTCTGGTACGTAGAGCTTTAACACAAGAAGGACCAAGAAATTTCACTACCTAGAAGGACCAAAGCGGTCAAAATTGACCGGCATATCTTAAGTAGTTAATTAAACTATTTTCATCCATTCAATTATAAATATTCACATATATTATTGCATCAGTTATTATTTCAGTCATTGCCCATAATGTCCGATGTCATAATATCACATCTAAGACTGTGTTGCATAATAGGACATGTACATGCTATCATTATGTATGACGATGTGATTACAAGAAATTGAAAAAATAATGATAGTTTGATGATTAGAAAGATTCCATCAAAGTCGGATACCGGAGAAATTAGGTACTTAACATGAAAAGTTTCTTTTGAAAATCCAATCGACTTGTAAAGAATTGGCTAAAAAATGGAACAATGTAAACCTCTTCACTTCAGTAGCAATTAAACATGCAGCAACTGCCTCTTTTTTACCATTCCGCAGCAATTTTTTTGCACATTCCGCATTATGTTACAGATTTGTTTGAATAGTGATACTTCCACTTTCTCCGCCAACGTCAACATTCTCCCGATTATTGAATCGACTGCAATGTGTTTGCGGTAGGCACACTTCTGTTTTGTCTCTGTCTGCATATTGTCTTGAAATACAAGGGGTATATGCTGTCACTGTCATCAATTGTACATGTATCACGGTTCGTTTTAAAAAGATTTAGTGCAAAAAAATTCATCATGAAATCTGTTTGCAGAATATGATTCAACATAGCCATCTATGATATTTGAGATCAAAATCAAAATCTTCTATCGAGCCGTTTTTGAAAAATCTTGAATTTTCAAAATGGCGGCCATTTGAATATTTCAAAATTTGTGAAAATCAGAATTCCAGCCCAAATATTCATTTAGAGGGACACCAGTCGTCTAAAAATCCTCCCACAAAATTTTTTATATTTTATTACAGCAATATATATTAAAACCACTGCATTAAATAATTGGTCAAATATTCAAAATGGCGGACTGTAAGAGTAATTGAAAAATATAAATACATAGGAAAATATACGAAGCTTAGTATTGGCTAATTAAGCTCATGAATTTGAAAGGAAGCATTATTTTGACCAGAAATGATATTATACATGATCTTACACATGAATGAATGACTTAATTCTGAATACAGGGTGTTCTATAAAGAACACCGCAACATTTCAGAGTCGACGAAATACATGTTTAATGCTCAATATTCAATGTTATATCGATCGTTGGTTTACTTTCATCACAAGTACCGGGTAGTTATTGGCGAAGGTTATCTCAGTTAACCATTTGAAAGTGTATCTATATATTCAAAATGCACGGTAATCATTGATATAATGTATTATTTTGTTGTCGGATATTCAATTGAAGTTGTTCATCACAAAACCTTTTTTATTCATACCGATACACATGCTCTATGAGAATATTTGCTTATTTGTCAACTAATCATTTACTGTACGTATGTATGCCTTCATGAATTCTAAGTAATAATATTTTTGCAAATGAGCTATATCTGGGATGTCGATGAAGCATAGATAGAACTCTCTGTGCCTCTTCCTGGCTGTATCATCACAACCTAAACAATATACATTGCTCGAATAGACGCACATACCATAGATCTGCGAGATATATCTTGTTTCAGTTTCATATCGTTGCGTAAGTTGGCATGAATTATTTCACGACTGATTTCACGTTGAAGATATACTTTTGAATTCAAACGACAGTGTGGCATAGACATATCAGATTCAAGTCTGTCATTACGATTTTGAAATTAACTGGATTTGGTTCCGAAGTTTAAACTATACATAGTGAGTGCGAATATTTCCCATAACCTCATATCCACTCTCTTCAGCTTCGCGATGAACATTATTCACGCAATGGCACTTTCAAATTATTACATAAGAAAACTGGTTCCCGTATCTCATGAAGACTGTCGTGAAGTTGTGTTGCCTAATATGTTTCAAGAAGGCGAAAGAAATGAGGCAAATTACCACCCGATCAGCGAGATAATCATTGAGAAGGCACGTTATAAGTTTTTTTTTTTTTTTTTTTTTTTTTTTTTTTTTTTTTTTTTTTTTTTTTTTTTTTTTTTTTTTTTTTTTTTTTTTTTTTTTTTTTTTTTTTTTTTTTTTTTTTTTTTTTTTTTTTTTTTTTTTTTTTTTTTTTTTTTTTTTTTTTTTTTTTTTTTTTTTTTTTTTTTTTTTTTTTTTTTTTTTTTTTTTTTTTTTTTTTTTTTTTTTTTTTTTTTTTTTTTTTTTTTTTTTTTTTTTTTTTTTTTTTTTTTTTTTTTTTTTTTTTTTTTTTTTTTTTTTTTTTTTTTTTTTTTTTTTTTTTTTTTTTTTTTTTTTTTTTTTTTTTTTTTTTTTTTTTTTTTTTTTTTTTTTTTTTTTTTTTTTTTTTTTTTTTTTTTTTTTTTTTTTTTTTTTTTTTTTTTTTTTTTTTTTTTTTTTTTTTTTTTTTTTTTTTTTTTTTTTTTTTTTTTTTTTTTTTTTTTTTTTTTTTTTTTTTTTTTTTTTTTTTTTTTTTTTTTTTTTTTTTTTTTTTTTTTTTTTTTTTTTTTTTTTTTTTTTTTTTTTTTTTTTTTTTTTTTTTTTTTTTTTTTTTTTTTTTTTTTTTTTTTTTTTTTTATTTTTTTTATTTTTTTTTTTCTTTTTTTTTTTTTTTTTTTTTTTTTTTTTTTTTTTTTTTTTTTTTTTTTTTTTTTTTTTTTTTTTTTTTTTTTTTTTTTTTTTTTTTTTTTTTTTTTTTTTTTTTTTTTTTTTTTTTTTTTTTTTTTTTTTTTTTTTTTTTTTTTTTTTTTTTTTTTTTTTTTTTTTTTTTTTTTTTTTTTTTTTTTTTTTTTTTTTTTTTTTTTTTTTTTTTTTTTTTTTTTTTTTTTTTTTTTTTTTTTTTTTTTTTTTTTTTTTTTTTTTTTTTTTTTTTTTTTTTTTTTTTTTTTTTTTTTTTTTTTTTTTTTTTTTTTTTTTTTTTTTTTTTTTTTTTTTTTTTTTTTTTTTTTTTTTTTTTTTTTTTTTTTTTTTTTTTTTTTTTTTTTTTTTTTTTTTTTTTTTTTTTTTTTTTTTTTTTTTTTTTTTTTTTTTTTTTTTTTTTTTTTTTTTTTTTTTTTTTTTTTTTTTTTTTTTTTTTTTTTTTTTTTTTTTTTTTTTTTTTTTTTTTTTTTTTTTTTTTTTTATTTTTTTTTTTTTTTTTTTTTTTTTTTTTTTTTTTTTTTTTTTTTTTTTTTTTTTTTTTTTTTTTTTTTTTTTTTTTTTTTTTTTTTTTTTTTTTTTTTTTTTTTTTTTTTTTTTTTTTTTTTTTTTTTTTTTTTTTTTTTTTTTTTTTTTTTTTTTTTTTTTTTTTTTTTTTTTTTTTTTTTTTTTTTTTTTTTTTTTTTTTTTTTTTTTTTTTTTTTTTTTTTTTTTTTTTTTTTTTTTTTTTTTTTTTTTTTTTTTTTTTTTTTTTTTTTTTTTTTTTTTTTTTTTTTTTTTTTTTTTTTTTTTTTTTTTTTTTTTTTTTTTTTTTTTTTTTTTTTTTTTTTTTTTTTTTTTTTTTTTTTTTTTTTTTATTTTTTTTTTTTTTTTTTTTTTTTTTTTTTTTTTTTTTTTTTTTTTTTTTTTTTTTTTTTTTTTTTTTTTTTTTTTTTTTTTTTTTTTTTTTTTTTTTTTTTTTTTTTTTTTTTTTTTTTTTTTTTTTTTTTTTTTTTTTTTTTTTTTTTTTTTTTTTTTTTTTTTTTTTTTTTTTTTTTTTTTTTTTTTTTTTTTTTTTTTTTTTTTTTTTTTTTTTTATTTTTTTTTTTTTTTTTTTTTTTTTTTTTTTTTTTTTTTTTTTTTTTTTTTTTTTTTTTTTTTTTTTTTTTTTTTTTTTTTTTTTTTTTTTTTTTTTTTTTTTTTTTTTTTTTTTTTTTTTTTTTTTTTTTTTTTTTTTTTTTTTTTTTTTTTTTTTTTTTTTTTTTTTTTTTTTTTTTTTTTTTTTTTTTTTTTTTTTTTTTTTTTTTTTTTTTTTTTTTTTTTTTTTTTTTTTTTTTTTTTTTTTTTTTTTTTTTTTATTTTTTTTTTTTTTTTTTTTTTTTTTTTTTTTTTTTTTTTTTTTTTTTTTTTTTTTTTTTTTTTTTTTTTTTTTTTTTTTTTTTTTTTTTTTTTTTTTTTTTTTTTTTTTTTTTTTTTTTTTTTTTTTTTTTTTTTTTTTTTTTTTTTTTTTTTTTTTTTTTTTTTTTTTTTTTTTTTTTTTTTTTTTTTTTTTTTTTTTTTTTTTTTTTTTTTTTTTTTTTTTTTTTTTTTTTTTTTTTTTTTTTTTTTTTTTTTTTTTTTTTTTTTTTTTTTTTTTTTTTTTTTTTTTTTTTTTTTTTTTTTTATTTTTTTTTTTTTTTTTTTTTTTTTTTTTTTTTTTTTTTTTTTTTTTTTTTTTTTTTTTTTTTTTTTTTTTTTTTTTTTTTTTTTTTTTTTTTTTTTTTTTTTTTTTTTTTTTTTTTTTTTTTTTTTTTTTTTTTTTTTTTTTTTTTTTTTTTTTTTTTTTTTTTTTTTTTTTTTTTTTTTTTTTTTTTTTTTTTTTTTTTTTTTTTTTTTTTTTTTTTTTTTTTTTTTTTTTTTTTTTTTTTTTTTTTTTTTTTATTTTTTTTTTTTTTTTTTTTTTTTTTTTTTTTTTTTTTTTTTTTTTTTTTTTTTTTTTTTTTTTTTTTTTTTTTTTTTTTTTTTTTTTTTTTTTTTTTTTTTTTTTTTTTTTTTTTTTTTTTTTTTTTTTTTTTTTTTTTTTTTTTTTTTTTTTTTTTTTTTTTTTTTTTTTTTTTTTTTTTTTTTTTTTTTTTTTTTTTTTTTTTTTTTTTTTTTTTTTTTTTTTTTTTTTTTTTTTTTTTTTTTTTTTTTTTTTTTTTTTTTTTTTTTTTTTTTTTTTTTTTTTTTTTTTTTTTTTTTTTTTTTTTTTTATTTTTTTTTTTTTTTTTTTTTTTTTTTTTTTTTTTTTTTTTTTTTTTTTTTTTTTTTTTTTTTTTTTTTTTTTTTTTTTTTTTTTTTTTTTTTTTTTTTTTTTTTTTTTTTTTTTTTTTTTTTTTTTTTTTTTTTTTTTTTTTTTTTTTTTTTTTTTTTTTTTTTTTTTTTTTTTTTTTTTTTTTTTTTATTTTTTTTTTTTTTTTTTTTTTTTTTTTTTTTTTTTTTTTTTTTTTTTTTTTTTTTTTTTTTTTTTTTTTTTTTTTTTTTTTTTTTTTTTTTTTTTTTTTTTTTTTTTTTTTTTTTTTTTTTTTTTTTTTTTTTTTTTTTTTTTTTTTTTTTTTTTTTTTTTTTTTTTTTTTTTTTTTTTTTTTTTTTATTTTTTTTTTTTTTTTTTTTTTTTTTTTTTTTTTTTTTTTTTTTTTTTTTTTTTTTTTTTTTTTTTTTTTTTTTTTTTTTTTTTTTTTTTTTTTTTTTTTTTTTTTTTTTTTTTTTTTTTTTTTTTTTTTTTTTTTTTTTTTTTTTTTTTTTTTTTTTTTTTTTTTTTTTTTTTTTTTTTTTTTTTTTTTTTTTTTTTTTTTTTTTTTTTTTTTTTTTTTTTTTTTTTTTTTTTTTTTTTTTTTTTTTTTTATTTTTTTTTTTTTTTTTTTTTTTTTTTTTTTTTTTTTTTTTTTTTTTTTTTTTTTTTTTTTTTTTTTTTTTTTTTTTTTTTTTTTTTTTTTTTTTTTTTTTTTTTTTTTTTTTTTTTTTTTTTTTTTTTTTTTTTTTTTTTTTTTTTTTTTTTTTTTTTTTTTTTTTTTTTTTTTTTTTTTTTTTTTTTTTTTTTTTTTTTTTTTTTTTTTTTTTTTTTTTTTTTTTTTTTTTTTTTTTTTTTTTTTTTTTTTTTTTTTTTTTTTTTTTTTTTTTTTTTTTTTTTTTTTTTTTTTTTTTTTTTTTTTTTTTTTTTTTTTTTTTTTTTTTTTTTTTTTTTTTTTTTTTTTTTTTTTTTTTTTTTTATTTTTTTTTTTTTTTTTTTTTTTTTTTTTTTTTTTTTTTTTTTTTTTTTTTTTTTTTTTTTTTTTTTTTTTTTTTTTTTTTTTTTTTTTTTTTTTTTTTTTTTTTTTTTTTTTTTTTTTTTTTTTTTTTTTTTTTTTTTTTTTTTTTTTTTTTTTTTTTTTTTTTTTTTTTTTTTTTTTTTTTTTTTTTTTTTTTTTTTTTTTTTTTTTTTTTTTTTTTTTTTTTTTTTTTTTTTTTTTTTTTTTTTTTTTTTTTTTTTTTTTTTTTTTTTTTTTTTTTTTTTTTTTTTTTTTTTTTTTTTTTTTTTTTTTTTTTTTTTTTTTTTTTTTTTTTTTTTTTTTTTTTTTTTTTTTTTTTTTTATTTTTTTTTTTTTTTTTTTTTTTTTTTTTTTTTTTTTTTTTTTTTTTTTTTTTTTTTTTTTTTTTTTTTTTTTTTTTTTTTTTTTTTTTTTTTTTTTTTTTTTTTTTTTTTTTTTTTTTTTTTTTTTTTTTTTTTTTTTTTTTTTTTTTTTTTTTTTTTTTTTTTTTTTTTTTTTTTTTTTTTTTTTTTTTTTTTTTTTTTTTTTTTTTTTTTTTTTTTTTTTTTTTTTTTTTTTTTTTTTTTTTTTTTTTTTTTTTTTTTTTTTTTTTTTTTTTTTTTTTTTTTTTTTTTTTTTTTTTTTTTTTTTTTTTTTTTTTTTTTTTTTTTTTTTTTTTTTTTTTTTTTTTTTTTTTTTTTTTTTTTTTTTTTTTTTTTTTTTTTTTTTTTTTTTTTTTTTTTTTTTTTTTTTTTTTTTTTTTTTTTTTTTTTTTTTTTTTTTTTTTTTTTTTTTTTTTTTTTTTTTTTTTTTTTTTTTTTTTTTTTTTTTTTTTTTTTTTTTTTTTTTTTTTTTTTTTTTTTTTTTTTTTTTTTTTTTTTTTTTTTTTTTTTTTTTTTTTTTTTTTTTTTTTTTTTTTTTTTTTTTTTTTTTTTTTTTTTTTTTTTTTTTTTTTTTTTTTTTTTTTTTTTTTTTTTTTTTTTTTTTTTTTTTTTTTTTTTTTTTTTTTTTTTTTTTTTTTTTTTTTTTTTTTTTTTTTTTTTTTTTTTTTTTTTTTTTTTTTTTTTTTTTTTTTTTTTTTTTTTTTTTTTTTTTTTTTTTTTTTTTTTTTTTTTTTTTTTTTTTTTTTTTTTTTTTTTTTTTTTTTTTTTTTTTTTTTTTTTTTTTTTTTTTTTTTTTTTTTTTTTTTTTTTTTTTTTTTTTTTTTTTTTTTTTTTTTTTTTTTTTTTTTTTTTTTTTTTTTTTTTTTTTTTTTTTTTTTTTTTTTTTTTTTTTTTTTTTTTTTTTTTTTTTTTTTTTTTTTTTTTTTTTTTTTTTTTTTTTTTTTTTTTTTTTTTTTTTTTTTTTTTTTTTTTTTTTTTTATTTTTTTTTTTTTTTTTTTTTTTTTTTTTTTTTTTTTTTTTTTTTTTTTTTTTTATTTTTTTTTTTTTTTTTTTTTTTTTTTTTTTTTTTTTTTTTTTTTTTTTTTTTTTTTTTTTTTTTTTTTTTTTTTTTTTTTTTTTTTTTTTTTTTTTTTTTTTTTTTTTTTTTTTTTTTTTTTTTTTTTTTTTTTTTTTTTTTTTTTTTTTTTTTTTTTTTTTTTTTTTTTTTTTTTTTTTTTTTTTTTTTTTTTTTTTTTTTTTTTTTTTTTTTTTTTTTTTTTTTTTTTTTTTTTTTTTTTTTTTTTTTTTTTTTATTTTTTTTTTTTTTTTTTTTTTTTTTTTTTTTTTTTTTTTTTTTTTTTTTTTTTTTTTTTTTTTTTTTTTTTTTTTTTTTTTTTTTTTTTTTTTTTTTTTTTTTTTTTTTTTTTTTTTTTTTTTTTTTTTTTTTTTTTTTTTTTTTTTTTTTTTATTTTTTTTTTTTTTTTTTTTTTTTTTTTTTTTTTTTTTTTTTTTTTTTTTTTTTTTTTTTTTTTTTTTTTTTTTTTTTTTTTTTTTTTTTTTTTTTTTTTTTTTTTTTTTTTTTTTTTTTTTTTTTTTTTTTTTTTTTTTTTTTTTTTTTTTTTTTTTTTTTTTTTTTATTTTTTTTTTTTTTTTTTTTTTTTTTTTTTTTTTTTTTTTTTTTTTTTTTTTTTTTTTTTTTTTTTTTTTTTTTTTTTTTTTTTTTTTTTTTTTTTTTTTTTTTTTTTTTTTTTTTTTTTTTTTTTTTTTTTTTTTTTTTTTTTTTTTTTTTTTTTTTTTTTTTTTTTTTTTTTTTTTTTTTTTTTTTTTTTTTTTTTTTTTTTTTTTTTTTTTTTTTTTTTTTTTTTTTTTTTTTTTTTTTTTTTTTTTTTTTTTTTTTTTTTTTTTTTTTTTTATTTTTTTTTTTTTTTTTTTTTTTTTTTATTTTTTTTTTTTTTTTTTTTTTTTTTTTTTTTTTTTTTTTTTTTTTTTTTTTTTTTTTTTTTTTTTTTTTTTTTTTTTTTTTTTTTTTTTTTTTTTTTTTTTTTTTTTTTTTTTTTTTTTTTTTTTTTTTTTTTTTTTTTTTTTTTTTTTTTTTTTTTTTTTTTTTTTTTTTTTTTTTTTTTTTTTTTTTTTTTTTTTTTTTTTTTTTTTTTTTTTTTTTTTTTTTTTTTTTTATTTTTTTTTTTTTTTTTTTTTTTTTTTTTTTTTTTTTTTTTTTTTTTTTTTTTTTTTTTTTTTTTTTTTTTTATTTTTTTTTTTTTTTTTTTTTTTTTTTTTTTTTTTTTTTTTTTTTTTTTTTTTTTTTTTTTTTTTTTTTTTTTTTTTTTTTTTTTTTTTTTTTTTTTTTTTTTTTTTTTTTTTTTTTTTTTTTTTTTTTTTTTTTTTTTTTTTTTTTTTTTTTTTTTTTTTTATTTTTTTTTTTTTTTTTTTTTTTTTTTTTTTTTTTTTTTTTTTTTTTTTTTTTTTTTTTTTTTTTTTTTTTTTTTTTTTTTTTTTTTTTTTTTTTTTTTTTTTTTTTTTTATTTTTTTTTTTTTTTTTTTTTTTTTTTTTTTTTTTTTTTTTTTTTTTTTTTTTTTTTTTTTTTTTTTTTTTTTTTTTTTTTTTTTTTTTTTTTTTTTTTTTTTTTTTTTTTTTTTTTTTTTTTTTTTTTTTTTTTTTTTTTTTTTTTTTTTTTTTTTTTTTTTTTTTTTTTTTTTTTTTTTTTTTTTTTTTTTTTTTTTTTTTTTTTTTTTTTTTTTTTTTTTTTTTTTTTTTTTTTTTTTTTTTTTTTTTTTTTTTTTTTTTTTTTTTTTTTTTTTTTTTTTTTTTTTTTTTTTTTTTTTTTTTTTTTTTTTTTTTTTTTTTTTTTTTTTTTTTTTTTTTTTTTTTTTTTTTTTTTTTTTTTTTATTTTTTTTTTTTTTTTTTTTTTTTTTTTTTTTTTTTTTTTTTTTTTTTTTTTTTTTTTTTTTTTTTTTTTTTTTTTTTTTTTTTTTTTTTTTTTTTTTTTTTTTTTTTTTTTTTTTTTTTTTTTTTTTTTTTTTTTTTTTTTTTTTTTTTTTTTTTTTTTTTTTTTTTTTTTTTTTTTTTTTTTTTTTTTTTTTTTTTTTTTTTTTTTTTTTTTTTTTTTTTTTTTTTTTTTTTTTTTTTTTTTTTTTTTTTTTTTTTTTTTTTTTTTTTTTTTTTTTTTTTTTTTTTTTTTTTTTTTTTTTTTTTTTTTTTTTTTTTTTTTTTTTTTTTTTTTTTTTTTTTTTTTTTTTTTTTTTTTTTTTTTTTTTTTTTTTTTTTTTTTTTTTTTTTTTTTTTTTTTTTTTTTTTTTTTTTTTTTTTTTTTTTTTTTTTTTTTTTTTTTTTTTTTTTTTTTTTTTTTTTTTTTTTTTTTTTTTTTTTTTTTTTATTTTTTTTTTTTTTTTTTTTTTTTTTTTTTTTTTTTTTTTTTTTTTTTTTTTTTTTTTTTTTTTTTTTTTTTTTTTTTTTTTTTTTTTTTTTTTTTTTTTTTTATTTTTTTTTTTTTTTTTTTTTTTTTTTTTTTTTTTTTTTTTTTTTTTTTTTTTTTTTTTTTTTTTTTTTTTTTTTTTTTTTTTTTTTTTTTTTTTTTTTTTTTTTTTTTTTTTTTTTTTTTTTTTTTTTTTTTTTTTTTTTTTTTTTTTTTTTTTTTTTTTTTTTTTTTTTTTTTTTTTTTTTTTTTTTTTTTTTTTTTTTTTTTTTTTTTTTTTTTTTTTTTTTTTTTTTTATTTTTTTTTTTTTTTTTTTTTTTTTTTTTTTTTTTTTTTTTTTTTTTTTTTTTTTTATTTTTTTTTTTTTTTTTTTTTTTTTTTTTTTTTTTTTTTTTTTTTTTTTTTTTTTTTTTTTTTTTTTTTTTTTTTTTTTTTTTTTTTTTTTTTTTTTTTATTTTTTTTTTTTTTTTTTTTTTTTTTTTTTTTTTTTTTTTTTTTTTTTTTTTTTTTTTTTTTTTTTTTTTTTTTTTTTTTTTTTTTTTTTTTTTTTTTTTTTTTTTTTTTTTTTTTTTTTTTTTTTTTTTTTTTTTTTTTTTTTTTTTTTTTTTTTTTTTTTTTTTTTTTTTTTTTTTTTTTTTTTTTTTTTTTTTTTTTTTTTTTTTTTTTTTTTTTTTTTTTTTTTTTTTTTTTTATTTTTTTTTTTTTTTTTTTTTTTTTTTTTTTTTTTTTTTTTTTTTTTTTTTTTTTTTTTTTTTTTTTTTTTTTTTTTTTTTTTTTTTTTTTTTTTTTTTTTTTTTTTTTTTATTTTTTTTTTTTTTTTTTTTTTTTTTTTTTTTTTTTTTTTTTTTTTTTTTTTTTTTTTTTTTTTTTTTTTTTTTTTTTTTTTTTTTTTTTTTTTTTTTTTTTTTTTTTTTTTTTTTTTTTTTTTTTTTTTTTTTTTTTTTTTTTTTTTTTTTTTTTTTTTTTTTTTTTTTTTTTTTTTTTTTTTTTTTTTTTTTTTTTTTTTTTTTTTTTTTTTTTTTTTTTTTTTTTTTTTTTTTTTTTTTTTTTTTTTTTTTTTTTTTTTTTTTTTTTTTTTTTTTTTTTTTTTTTTTTTTTTTTTTTTTTTTTTTTTTTTTTTTTTTTTTTTTTTTTTTTTTTTTTTTTTTTTTTTTTTTTTTTTTTTTTTTTTTTTTTATTTTTTTTTTTTTTTTTTTTTTTTTTTTTTTTTTTTTTTTTTTTTTTTTTTTTTTTTTTTTTTTTTTTTTTTTTTTTTTTTTTTTTTTTTTTTTTTTTTTTTTTTTTTTTTTTTTTTTTTTTTTTTTTTTTTTTTTTTTTTTTTTTTTTTTTTTTTTTTTTTTTTTTTTTTTTTTTTTTTTTTTTTTTTTTTTTTTTTTTATTTTTTTTTTTTTTTTTTTTTTTTTTTTTTTTTTTTTTTTTTTTTTTTTTTTTTTTTTTTTTTTTTTTTTTTTTTTTTTTTTTTTTTTTTTTTTTTTTTTTTTTTTTTTTTTTTTTTTTTTTTTTTTTTTTTTTTTT
>CAJQUW010012855.1:0-35468 GCA_907163375.1 Prostheceraeus crozeri | reverse complement strand
CTAACATATACACTATTGAAACTTTTTTCTAACTTGTAAACTCTTGTGTTTTTTTTTTTTTGTGTTTTTTGTTGTTTGTGTGTTTGTGTGTTTTTTTTTTTTTTTTTTTTTTTGTGTTATGTGTTTTTTTTGTTTTTTGAGTTGTTGTTGTTTTGGGTTTTTTTTTTTGTTTTTTGGTTTGTGTTTTTTTTTTTTTTTTTTTTTTCTTTTGTTGTTTGTTTTTGTTTTTTTGTTTGTTTGGTTTTGTTTTTTTTTTTGTTTTTTGGTGGTTTTTTTTTGATTTTTTTTTTTTTTTTTTTTTTTTTTTTTGTTTTTTTTTTTTTTTTTTTTTTTTTTTTTTTTTTTTTTTTTTGTGTTTTTTTTGTTTTTGTTGTTTTTTGTTATTTTTTTTATGGTTTTGTTGTTTTTGTTTTTTTTTTTATTTTGTTGTTTGTTTTTTTGTTTTTTTTTTTTTTTGTTTTTTTTGTTTTGTTGTTTTTTTTTTTTTTTTTTTTTTTCTTTTTGTTTTTTTTTTTGTTGTTGTTTTTTGTGTTTGTTGTTTTTTTTTGTTTTTTTTTTTTTGTATTGTTTTTGGGTTTTTTTTTTTTTTGTTTTTTGTTTTGGTTTTTGTTGTGGGTATTTTTTTTTTGTTTGATGTTGTTTTGTTTGGTTTTTTTTTTTTTTTTAGTTTTTTGTTTTTTTGTTTTTGTTTTTTTATTTTTTTGTTTTTTTGTTTTGTTTTTTTTTGGGGAAACTCTTAATTTTGATATACCAACTGCTAAAACCTTAATTTCTAACTTGTAAAACTACTTGAAAACAGTTATAATATTTATTTTTAATTCTAACACTGTATCTATATCCTTGTAAACTAGTAAATCTTGCGCTCGAATCTTTTTTTACAAATCAAGTTACAACTCCTCTTATTTTCTAACGTCATACATCACTTAATTGAAACTTTATTTCTAACTGGTAAATCTCTAAAAACAGATTCATATGGATCCGATAATGAGTATTAACATAGTAGTCAGAATTAAATTACAGATTAAAAGATAAATAGCTTACACCATTCTGATACAGGGATAGCAATTTCGACTCTTACGATCTTCTGCATGTGTACTCTAATGGAGCTTGTTAGAGCTTATACGGAAAGAGAGCAACATGTTGTTATTTGCGTGTGGCGTCTGTGTAGTGTCCTCCCATTTCATTCCATTCATCAATTCGTCTCATTGATAGAGACAGGTAGAACTCATGGTTCTCATAACGTATGCAATGGAAAGTTTTAGGCAACCATCGACAGTTGGCTAAATGTCGCCCTGGCGCGAATGCATACTACGTTGAGACAGAGGCAATCACTTGCAAACATGACGCAGAAAGATTTAACAAGATTGACCATTGCCGAATGTCCCTTGCGGTATACATAGCTACGGGTTTCACCGCCGCCCTTTACAGGAACGCCCGTCGAAAGGAAGTATTACACCGAACTTCATTTGCAACGTTCAAGTTGACTGATAGCAGATTCAACTTAATGATAGTATTCGCCAGTCCGAAGACTGCCCAGGGCAAACCGCGAGGAGGTTCTATCATGTCTTGCCCCATGGTGGCCCTTAAGAGAGCCGATGGTTCGTTCTCGGGAGTAACGTCATCTTACACCCTACCAATTCTACTGAGAGAGTCTTTGACTCTCTCTTTGGTAGCACTGTCGACTTCCACACTAACTGGTACATGGCTAAAAAGTGGAATGTAGCGCCATTCCGTTGGATTGACAGCAGTTGCTGTCATCGGATTGCCAATCTGAGCAAGATTATTAAAAAACTCTGTCTTGCTCCTCTAGCCTGACAAACTCCTCAAATAAATTTCGCGGCCTTAACTGCAGTCCGCGATGAGAGCTGACTTGACTGTTCGCGTCTGCATGATTGAAATGAAATGAGAGGCAGTGGTTTATATACCCCTCTAATGCGACGCCACGTTCAAGTTGACTGATAGCAGATTCAACTTAATGATAGTATTCGCCAGTCTAAAGACTGCCCAGGCAAAGCGCGTTGAGTCTCTATAATGTATTGCCCCATATTGGTCGATTATACGGTAGTGTGTTATTAGATTTCAATCATTGAAAAGGGAAGATGAGAATCATTTCATTTGTCTCATCAACGTTTTATCATGGGAACAATCATTGAAGGGACATCTAATGAATTACATTTCACTCTACTCCATATCATAAAAGACTAACTTTTGTCGAATGGCTGAAGTACTCTGACCTGGCGAGAGAAAGCGTCACGTTGAGTATGAAGTCGAACGCCCAACATGAGCAACGGCTCAGAGGTTTCGGTCTAACAAACGACGAACAACCCGTGCAACACAATCCCTCTACGGCAGTACCCGCCGTCCCGAAGGAACGCTCGAGCAAAGGAGGTATTACAGCGATGATGTGCTTTATGAGTAGAAGTGAATCTCTTGATAGCAAGAGACTATTCAACTAGATAGCAAGTCAAAAATAACCTGATAGCAGGACAACTGTATAGTCAGTAATTTACACTTAGTGAGGAATGATAGATGTGAGTGTAGTGAGTGGCACTCGATCCCGTCGACAGCCCGAAGGCCTTGTACTGATCACTAGGGAAGTGAGAGATCTTCCCCGATACCCGCTCTTTACAGCTGAAAACATCATTGTCACTGCCCCGAAGTGGTAACAGGAACGCCGAGTCAAAGGTAGTGAACAGTAGCTGGGATCTAACCCCTCAAAGCTGCCTTAGTCTTAGTTGAATTTGAAATCTGATAGCAGATTTGAACTTCGCATACTTGAAAACCTTGAGGAAACATCCCAAGTTGTTGCTTTGATCAGCTTGATAGCAAGCCGTAGAGAGCTTGATTAACCAGCGTTTTGCAATGGAGATGTTTAGAGGCCACCCATGACAAGATAGCTAAGACTCAACCGATTGGCGTTCAAAGTGCTACGTTGAGAGCTGTGTCAAATGCCCAACATGAGACATGAGTTGTCCCAGCGGTTACGGTCTTAAATATGACACATTCCCTTGCCACACTTATCACTACGGCATCGTCCGCCGTCCCGAAGGAACACCCTGTCAGTGGAATATTACAGCAAAACTCTCCGTGTCTTGCTCGCTTTCAGTGAAAAGCCGCTTATACCATGAGAAGACTGGCTCAGACATCATTAAAAATGCTTTCATTGACTTCAGCAGGGTCGAAAACCCCAGAAAACCTCCAAAACTAGTGAATTTAAAATTTTCAACTTTTTAGCACTACTTATGAAATTTTATAAGTAGTCCATCACTTAGGGCAGGTCAATAGCGACCGAACCTTTTTTGAATCAAGTCAAACGGACTTGTAGAAGCAAAGTTACGAGCCTTTAAAGTTTTGGAGTCTTTTATGGCCTGGAGACGAAGGCCATCTCCTGGCGAACCTCTAAGTCTGACGCCTTAGCTGATATCAGCAATGAAATTTTCTAAGTCGGTTTCTTACAGAAACTTGGAATTTGGAATGTCCGAAGCTATCATCGGAGCTCAGAGAGACGACCTACCTCTGACAGTCGTTCTCCTCTAAATGACAAGTCTCCGTTGGTTCCCAGCTTATATAGTGTGTGGCGATCAGCTGATGACGTAATACCCATCATCCAAACACTAAAAATCCCGTCTATCTCCGGTTCTAGTGCTCCGATTGAGCTGGAAATACACCATTTCCATGTAGAATTTGACGCTGAATCCGAATCTGGCCTCCGTTTTCCCATCCGATGCTTCGTTTTGGCTCTACAGTAGGCAGCCATCGCAAAAATTCTAACTCTGTCGTTTTTCCGAAAAATGTTGAAAATTTTTCTCGCCGATGACTTGAAACTCTCCGATTGACATGAAACTCACCATATAGATAAAGAATCTGACGCTGATTCCAAATCTGAAATCCGTTTTCCCATCCGATGCTTCGTTTTGAAGCTAGAGCCCAAAACGTCCCAAATTCTAACTCTGTCGTTTTTCACCAATGTCCGAAAATCTTAAATGGCATCTCACATCTAAACGAAGACAGATAGGAACAAGCCGATTCTTTCACTGAACTTGTCTTACTCTTAGCTTTCAAACGAGCTATCGCACGACAAAATCCATCCACTGGAAGCCAAAATCGAAGCAAGCTGTCCAGAGGGGGGGGGGGACGTCAGTGAAAATTTTTTCTCTCCGATTGAGCTGGAAATACACCATTTCCATGTAGAATTTGACGCTGAATCCGAATCTGGCCTCCGTTTTCCCATCCGATGCTTCGTTTTGGCTCTACAGTAGGCAGCCATCGCAAAAATTCTAACTCTGTCGTTTTTTCGAAAAATGTTGAAAATTTTTTCTCTCCGATTGACTTGAAACTCACCATACAGATAAAGAATTTCACGCTGATTCCAAATCTGAAATCCGTTTTCCCATCCGATGCTTCGTTTTGAAGCTAGAGCCCAAAACGTCCCAAATTCTAACTCTGTCGTTTTTCGCCAATGTCCCAAAATCTTAAATGGCGTCTCACATCTAAACGAAGACAGATAGGAACAAGCCGATTCTTTCAGTGAATTTGTCTCACTCTTAGCTTTCAAACGAGCTATCGCACGACAAAATCCGTCCACTGGAAGCTAAAATCGAAGCAAGCTGTCCAGAGGGGGGGGGGGGACGTCAGTGAAATTTCTAAATTTGATGAAAAATGTTTTGGTGACGGTCCCAGGTCGAAATTCCACACTTTGGAAAATTTTCAAAATTTTACCCATACAAAGTCACTCTGACACTTAGGATTTTTTCAGGTAAGCGAGCTCCGACCTAAAATCTTGTAACCGCTCTAACTTTTGAACGAAGACAGATAGGAACAAGCCGATTCTTTCAGTGAATTTGTCTCACTCTTAGCTTTCAAACGAGCTATCGCACGACAAAATCCGTCCACTGGAAGCTAAAATCGAAGCAAGCTGTCCAGAGGGGGGGGGGGGGACGTCAGCGAAAAATTTTTTATCTCCGATTTCGCTGGAAACATCCTTCCTAACCCAAAATTTCACGTAGATTCCGAATCTGGCCTCCGTTTTCTCATCCGATGCTTCGTTTGGGCGCTACACGCCAAAACGTCCCAAATTCTAACTCTGTCGTTTTTTCGAAAAATGTTGAAAATTTTTTCTCTCCGATTGACATGAAACTCACCATACAGATAAAGAATCTGACGCTGATTCCAAATCTGAAATCCGTTTTCCCATCCGATGCTTCGTTTTGAAGCTAGAGCCCAAAACGTCCCAAATTCTAACTCTGTCGTTTTTCGCCAATGTCCCAAAATCTTAAATGGCGTCTCACACCTAAACGAAGACAGATAGGAACAAGCCGATTCTTTCACTGAACTTGTCTTACTCTTAGCTTTCAAACGAGCTATCGCACGACAAAATCCGTCCACTGGAAGCCAAAATCGAAGCAAGCTGTCCAGAGGGGGGGGGGGGACGTCAGCGAAAAATTTTTTATCTCCGATTTCGCTGGAAACATCCTTCCTAACCCAAAATTTCACGTAGATTCCGAATCTGGCCTCCGTTTTCTCATCCGATGCTTCGTTTGGGCGCTACACACCAAAACGTCCCAAATTCTAACTCTGTTAAAATTTTGAAGAAAAATTTTTTCTCACCAATTGCCTTGAAACTCACCCTACCGATGCAGAATTTTACGCTGAATCCGAATCTGGCAGCCATTTCACCATCCACGACAACCTAGACGGTCGCCCACGTCAACCTAGACGGTCGCCCACGTCAACCTAGACGGTCGCCCACGTCAACCTGGACGGTCGCCCAAGTCAACCAGGCGGTCGGACCAACTCACTCGAGTCTCACACTCTGACGTTCCAGAGGGGGGGGGGGGAGTCAGCGAACATGTTGTGAACCAACCTGGCCGGCACACCACGACAGACTCTGTCGTTCCAGAGGGGGGGGGGGCGCGCTGTGTTTATTCTGGACCTTTTGTTACTACTCAAGAGCTTTTGTGTAAAATGCTGATGGGTGTGCATGGCGTGTCCATGATCGCAAAGTCCATGGCGTGGAGTACATTTTACACAAATATTTTCTTGACTTATTCGTGAAGAGTGATACTTTGATATGAAGACTAAATATATCCTACATTGACTCCTTTTGTTGTGTTTCATGAACACGCAGATCATCTGCAAATCTCAAAAAAATTTACGAGTGTCTAGAAAACGTATTTTTAGTCAAATTGACAATACAGATTACCTACTTTCACTATGAAATATGAATTGTAGCACATAATGTATGAAGATCCTCTACATCAAACAACTGGCTTTATAATCTGATAAAAACCTGAAAATATGCGCAAACTTTCATTTAAACGAACTTTCAAATCGGATGGATGGAAATAGTGCAGGAGGGGATGCGTTTCAAAGTGCAAGTTGAAATGAAGTGGTGAGCTGTTGTTTATAGTGAATGCTACAGCAAATCATCTTTGCATTACAATTTCCACATTCGATGTCACCAATTGTCATTTCATAAAAATGATGATGTAATATACCGTTCCTCACGGCGTGTTGCCATTACACCTCCATAGTTACTATCTCCGAGGCTGTTCGTATAAAAGTTAGTTACTAAGTTTAATTAAGCAGTGGGATAGAAAGACATTTGAGCCATGAAGTATCTGCTATACCTATAGCCACTGTCCTGTGCTTCATAAGTAAGTATGGTATTTTGCACAATAGTCGTTTTATATCATTATTAATTTATGAGATCTTTATATTGAAAATATAGAAGTTTTTAGCCTTGTTGAATGGTATAACTATCTACTTATCTCATCTGTCGCGCTGTTACCAATCACGGGTTATATCACGGATAAAAGTAGAAGCACTCAGATCCACTCTTTTTTTCGAACTGCCTCAAATTTCTAAATTCAAAATTGAAATATTAGCGAGAATGTTATTGAAAGGCTCATCATAAGTTTTTATACTCATGTGTATATTGCTGTTTGCTGTTTGTACACCATGAAGGGATCTCTAATGCTGCGAGCGCTTTCGTTGATTATTAGCGCATTAACATTGAAGCCACAGAAGTTAATAACGACAAAATCTCTAGAATGGAAGTTAAACTTCATGATATGCACGACAGTTGTCCAAAAATCGCACACATTTTAATTTGATTTGCATGCAATTTTGAACATATAATGTTCATCAGGCGTTTTCCATTTATTACGAAAGGAGTATTTTTCACATAACCGGACCCATGAACTGCAATAAGAAACCGCGATCCTCATATACCGCATCATGGACCTATAATATGGGAAAGGGATATATATTGGCCTAGCAGGTTGCCAGACGGATGATTGATAATTCGGCACCTGACGACGGTATAATACTAGTTCTGTTTCAATAATTGCGTCTTTCCAAATTTTTGAATTAACATTATTCATAATCATTTGTTAATTCAATATGAATGTGAAGGTTGTTTCACTATCAGTTGTACACAGCATATTAGTATTCCTACAATAAATATCACACCAATTTGTCCACTGATATCGCCATAGAAGAAATAATGAGCATGATTCTGACACTAAGGAAATTAAATCAAACCCTTGTTTGAGTTATAAAAATGCATGAAAGTGTCTCGAATGTGATTGCTGAGCATTGGATAAATGGGTAATTGACACAGACAATTCAGAGATCATATAGTTGATAGCTACAGTTTCATGCAAAGAATTTATTGAAATTATAATTGCTGAGCAACGATTGATTGAAATCAATTTATTGGGATCTTCATCCGCATATTTTTCATTTCAGGTATCGCAACAGCCTCCACTAACATTACTTGCTATGCGTGCTCCGCGTGTTCCACTGTCAGTGCCACCACAGGCACATCCGTCAACTGCCAACAGTGTGGTGTCACACGTGTGACTGTCGGATCCGTAAGCACTCATGCCAGAACCTGTTACACCGATACAACATCTTGCGCTGCAGCGCAAACTGCTGCAAACACTGCCAACAGCATAACCAGCAACCTCGGAACTACAACTGCTATCACTTGCTGCTCAGCGAATCTCTGCAACACTGGCAATTTCGCTGGTCGAATAACGACATCAAACATGTTGGTGGCGCTCCTCCTTTTTATTAGCGTGCTGCGATATTTTAAAGCATGACTATAAATGATACTTATGACATCAGATTGGAAATAATTTTAAGCATTCTTTCCATTTCCAGATCTGTGTAGAATGCATTTCTAGTGCTGTAGTCTGTGTCACACTCAAATTACCGATTTTCTATTGATCAGTAATTGTTCTCGTGATTTTGCTTTGCAAATTTGTCTGTGTAATTTTGCTATCAATGTTTGTTACTTTTAGCCAACGCTACAAGTGTATGTCTTTCAATGGTACATATTCAAATATATGGAATTCGATCAATTCTCTACAAAAGTATTCTACATGAAGATCAGGACATGACGACCAAGACAAACCATCGTCAGTGACGATTCAGAACATCTGTCTTGTCTCGAAAGTGAGGTAGATTAATAAACAATACTGATATCGCTATCTCCACACATGCTGAAAGTCAGTATCATGCATCATATTAAAGAATAAATACTGCGAAGTGCGAATAGTTTTGCAGCGTGTTGGTGAGTAGTTAACTTTTTTTCCATTAAACAGATGGTTAGAAAGGATCTCTACAAAAATATAGACTTTAAAGTCATGTTGGGAAGTTCCTCTCTGTGTCATTATATCAAACATTTCACAAAACACATTCGTCCCCCGGACTTCGAAATCACTGACCCAACAGGAGTCTTGATAACAACAGGCAGAGGAGACCCTCCCAACAGGACATATGGGCAGTCCCTAAACATTCAGGGATATAATGTTCAATTCTAGAGATGCATTAATTGAAATAATCGTCTTTAGTGCCCTTCGATCAAAAGCAAATTCCTGAGTTTTCACAGATATTCCAGCATCCATAATAGAGACTGAGGTTGGTGACAGTTTTTCTTATTCAAGGCGACAAAATATGATATTTTGTTTATCATAATAATTATGTGCATGCAGATTGGGTGAATTGTAGTTGATAATATACATGTTAGACATCGGAAAGATCATAAAAATTAAATCATTAAAAATTAATAAATGGTATATAACAGGCATGTGATAATGTAAACATATTTTAATGTTATGAAAATAGTAATATGCAGCAGTGTTTATGAGTTATGAATAATTATGTGAATAATGTGAATAAAACAACAGCATGAGAGAACAAATGTGAATAATGCAACAGCATTACAACAATGTATGCTTGCACTACACTAAATGAAAAGTAAAAAAGCATTAATTATCAATAATATAATTAAGAATTAATGGTAATAGACAAAGAAAGAAATAATAGGATTTCAGGCGTGAAAGCCGAAAGTACAAGGTCGAGCATTTGCGTACATGAACATCAATTTTCACATCCATTACAAAGTACAAATTTGTGTATTTGCACACTTAAAAATTCAACAATTTAGGCAAAACAGATTGTTTATTTGCGGAAAAGGTTCGTGAACATAATGATCAAGTATAACAAATCTTAGCTATCTGTATCAACAAGAGCTGAACACTGTGTAAATAGATATAGACATACCAAACATATATAACCAATGCAACCAAAAAGTAGACGATAGAAAATGTTTTGCAATCTTATCGACTCATGTCTTTGGTATTGTGTACGTATACGAAACATGCTCGAAGTGTGAACGAAAAAAGAAAACATGCAATATTTTGATCTCATATTTTTAAATTGAATGTGCTCAGATGTCATGCCATGCAACAACAGTAGTAATCCCATCCCAGGCGCAAGCGCAACATGAGGAGCAATGAGTCATCAGGCTGACTCAGCCCCCCCTCTGGAGAGAGGAAGGAGTTCGCCATGGATGTGATGGAAGGATGGGTCCGAGAGGAGAAAACTGGTCCCTATCCCCCCTCTGGAAGGAAGGAAGGAAGGAGTTTTCCAGCAAGGGATGGGAAGGAAGGCGGTAGGAATGAGAGGGATAGAGTAAGAAAAGGTGGGTGTTGGTGGTTTTGGGATGAGAAAAGTTGGAAATCGTCATGAAGGAGGGTTCGGAAAGGGAATTGGAGTTTAGATTTGGAATCTGCGTGAAATTTTGGGTGGGGAAGGAAGGCAGGGAGGAGTTTTCCTGAGAGGCAAGGGGTGGAGCGGCAGAGTTGGAAAAAGGCGGGGTTTGGTGGTTTTGGGATGAGAAAGTCCATTTTTCGGCATGAAGGAGACCTCGGATGGGAAAACGGAGGCTAGATTCGGAATCTGCGTGGAAGTTTGGGTCTAGGAACTTCTTTCCAACTCGGAGATCTTCCTCCAATCGGAGAGAAAAAGTTCTGATTTCCCCCCCCCTCCTGTCACACTTCCAACTTTGGTGTTAGAGATCGTAGAAAGTCGTGCAATAGCTCATTTGAAAGCTAGGAATAAGAAAAATGCAGTGGAAAGCTCAGTTTGGTCCAATTTTCTTGGGTTTAGGTAGGAAAATGGCAGGAAAACGTCAGAGTTGGAAAAGTCAGGTGTTGGATGTTTTGGGATGAGAAAGTCCATTTTTCGACATGAAGGAGGTCTCGGATGGGAAAACGGAGTGCAAATTCGGACGTCATGGCCAATGTTGGGTCTAGGAACTTCTTTCCAGCTCAATCGGAGAGAAAAAGTTCTGACCCCCCCCTTCCTGTCAGACTTCCAACTTTGGTGTTAGAGATCGCAGAAAGTCATGCAATAGCTCGTTCGGAAGCTGAGAGTGAGACAAATTCAGTGGAAGACATGGCTTGTTCCTATCTGCCTTCGTTTGGATGTGAGACGGCATTGAAAATTTTGGACATTGGCGAAAAAACGACAGAGTTAGAATTTTTTACGAAAATGGCTCTAGCGGGTGAACGACGCCTCGGACGGGAAATCAGAGACCAGATTTGGAATCAGCGTGCCATTCTGCATCTAGAGGGTGAGTTTCAAGTCAATCGGAGAAAAAAAGTTGAAAAGTTGGGTCTCCACATGAGATTTTTTCCTGAAAATGTTAAATTGTAGCCACCTTTGGCGATGAATAGCGGAGGATTAAAAGTGAATGAAGAGCTCGGGTTTCTTTTAGGGGCAAGACCGCACTTTGTTCTCTAGGATCCTATCTTTTCAGATGCGTGGAAGGTTTCGTTTTCAAATGAGAGCCTGTTGAAAATCGAGTTTTTGTGCATTTTCCAAGATTTACATTTTCCAAGATATATAAGTTGGTGTTTAATTAAGACTTTCAAAGCCTAGGATTCATGGTCTTAATTACCGATCTTCAACTTTAACTAACATGAGAAACGATATCTTTGAGATATGTTACACATTCTACAGTATTTATAAACGTGGTAAGTTATTTTCATAACATGGCGATATCCTTTCTGGGGGTGCCAAATCTTCTGTACCGGTATCTTAATTGCGATCTGAAAAAAACAAGCGGTTGTATATTATTTCGAATTATGAATACGCATATTCCTTCATTCTGAGCAGGAAGACAGCTTTACGGCGTCCTAGAATTTTAGAATTTAGAATTTAGTCCTAGAATTTTGCCTTATTCGACAAGGGGTAACAATAAAACTTTGCTTGCGGCTTCTAGAGTTAGATACCATTACCCTTACAGTATTAAGAAAAAAGGCTTATGTAGCCGATAGCACGGGTTCCTTTTCTATTGACAGTTGTAATAGAAAAGGGTTCTTGTGCTGTGGGTCCATACATAAATCTTACTTTTTCGTATCAAACACCACTAGAAAAGCGTTTTTCTCATAGATTTAAGTGGTTCTTTCGATTGCAAATCCAGCTTTGTAATCTATCTCATTTCTTGCAGCGAATGCGGGTTCCAATATGTTGGCAAAACCACCCAATCTCTAAATGCAAGGTTGAATGGTCACCGTCACCATGCATCCTCAAAACCCACTACTTTCCTTTATGAACACTTTAGGTAAGATGGTCATAATTTTTGCAACATTAAATTGCAAATTATAGACCATGTAGATTCCAACTTCTCTGATAGTTCTGACCTTAGGGATAGGGAGCTTCTGAAGAAGGAGGATTTTTGGATTAAAACACTATGTACAATCTTCCCACTTGGCTTGAACGATAGAATTCAGGGTTTTGGTTGTGTCTCCAAAGGTTCCTTACATAAGCAGTACTTCTCTTCTCCGGTCCTTAGAAGACTAGAGGGCATGGGATTCACAGTAATAAGAGAAATGTCTTGACTAAATGCTTGGAGTCTCTCTACGATAAAATTAATAGCCCTTGTTTTTCCAACATGTTTTACGAATTTTACATCACTTTGAAATCTCTTAGTCGTACCACACTGAAACAACTTCTTGCTTTTACTCTCAGCAAGCCGGGTACCTGCTCGTATCTAGTCGAATCCTTCTGTTCGAGATTCTTAAAAGTCGAAGATTCCGTTGATAAGGTCGACAGGGAAGTTATTATTATCCCTTTTGAGTGCAAAGAAGTAGATCTCTTAAAAGTTTCTTCCATTTTCGCTGATTCACATGTTAACAGTATGTTGCCTAATCCAATTCGTTGTAAATGTCCACTACAGGTTTTCTTCAAATACACCACCCCTATTGGTCGGAAGCTCTTCAATTACAACCAGATCTTGAAGAATGCTTCTATTGATGAAATCAGAGAATTTATTAGCAAGCCTTGTCTTTGTTCTGATTCTATCTTCTGCTACAAGCCCGCTTCACACGTGGTTACTGGTGACTTTAATATTATATCCTACCCTAAACTTAGGGATTTGATGGCTAAGGGCACCAATTATAGAGAGCCTATTCACAAGTCTTGGGATTTTGTTAGAGTCAGTGTTAAAAATGCATTAGTTGCTTTTATTGAAAAGTCCTGCAGAAAATACGCCCTTAAGAATTCTGACTTCCAGGATTGGTCGGAAGCTGTCCTTAAGATAATTAAAAATCGCATTTCCTTCCTAAGTTCTAGCTTTTCATCTTTGCATCCGCGCCAGATACTAAGATCTAAGTAGTGTAAAAACTTCATCTCAGACTTTCAGAAGAATTACGTCATTACTCCGGCGGATAAGGCCGCCAACAATTTTGTCATTGTGTGTAGGAAGTATTACCTCATTGTCCTCTTGAACGAACTAGGCTTTGACCTTAGTAGTTTCAATGCTGTTGGTAATCAGACTTACGCACCAGTAATTTCTTCCATTAATGACATAATTGCCGAACATTGCACCGCCCTCAAGGATTCCTTTGGCATAACGGTTAAAGATAAGTTTATGGTTTTGCCTAAACTTTTCTGGATACCTAAATCCGTATAAAAGTAGATTCATAGCTGGTGCCAGGAACAGCACTTCCAAAGATTTGGCCATACTTGTGAACAAAGGTTTGCAATTGGTCCGGGACAAGTTTTGTAGTTATTGCCTTTACATCAAGCATAATTCAGGTGTGAACGCCTTCTGGAGCATTAACTCTTCTGGAGAATTCCTTGACAGGATGTCGGGTTTGAATTGCCACTCCTTACAAGTATATAATTTCTCCACACTCTATACGAATCTTAATTTAGACCAGGTTATGGAGTCCTTGAAAGACTTATGTGAGTTAATTTTTAGCAGTTCCAAGAGCTTGATTTGCATTGGCTATTATAGAACCTTCTTCTCGAATAAAAAATACAGAGGGTATCACTGCTGGTCCAAAACCCAATTCCTTAATGCAATAAGTTTCATCCTGGATAACACTTTTGTCACTTTCGGGGGACTTGTCTTCAAGCAAATTCGAGGCACACCTATGGGTGGGAATTCCAGCTCGCTCTTAGCTGACCTGTTTTTGGCTTACAGGGAGTTTTATTTTGTGAGGGGGCTCCTAGCGAGTAAGAGATTTGGCTTAGCCAAACTTCTCTCTCGTACCACTAGGTATGTCGATGACATTTGTGTGTTTAATTTCAAACATTTTGATAAGATCCTTCCTGAAATCTACCCGGTAGATCTCTTAGCTAGCAGAAGCGGAGACAACAACAAATGTGTTAATTATTTGGATGTAAAAATCAGGATCGAAGATGGTGGCCAATGCATCACAGAGGTTTACCATAAGGTTGATGAGTTCAGCTTCCCAGTGGTGCTGTATACTTTCCCCGAGAGTAACATGCCTTTGAACACTGGCTTAAACATCTTTGCTGCCCAACTCATCAGGTTCGCCAGGATTTCATCTGATGCTTCCGCCTTCACATCAAGAGCTAAGGGCATTTTTGATATCTTTAAAGGACGGGGTTATAAGAATAATTTGCTGGTTAATTCTTGCATTAAGTCCTTCTCCAAGAATAGGTTCCTCGTTTTTAAGTTTGGTTGTTTTTCGCCCCGCCAGATGCCATCCATCATTGGCATGTTGGGCTAAGAAAACCTCTTCCAGTTTCAAGTGCGCCCTTTGTCCTAATATGTAAAAAAATTTTTATTTTCGGTTAGGTTCTGCTATGTTTCCTCAGGCTTGGAGAGACCTTCCATATAGTACATTCGATATGGTTGGCCTGGCCCCGCCATGTGGTATAGGTTGGAGGTTAGGGGCCGAAACCTTGCTTCATGCAGCCACATGGTTCCTCCCTGATGACTCCATACATACCAAACTTAATTTTGTTTTTTTAGGTTTCTAATTTTCACCTTTTGTTATTTTTAGTAAGCTTCTCGTCAGGTCCATGACGAACTCATATTTCAGTTCTTATATGATAAAAATAAAATCGTTTATGAGTATTGATTTATTTCCCTTACCGTCTTCAGTTGAGTAGACATGCCTTTATACGTATTTCATCACCTGCTCTATACTAGAGTAGGTTACTCTATGTTGTCAGTATTAATTTATATTCATTCGTTCGCGACTTTTAATTACCTAATTATTTACAGGATTCTCCACTAGGGTAATTGTTTAACTTTGGCATCTTCCGTTTCCTGGATCCTTCGAATTTTTTTGACCGTGTCGTGTCTTGATTCGATTACGTCAGGGATGTGGAGTCGGAGTCCTATCAAATGATAGGACTCCAGACTCCGGCTTATAACTAGACCCAAAATAATATAATACAAGTAAATCATTCATTCTCGTGCATAGCTGTCATTGTCTTGATGTCAACTTTCTCCGTCAGACAAAAGTACAGAGACAGCAGTGCATACAAAGCTTATAACAGTTGAGGGAATGAACCGTGAAAGTGAAAAAAAGGATTGTCTTTTCACTCGGTGATTTAGTAGAGAAGACAAGCCTTCCTAGCCTCGATCACCCTGCGCGCCAAAGGTCACATCAGAGACAAAAATGAAATACTGGTTTGTTTGAGAACATTACTTCTTACCCTCATGTCAATCGTGTGTGATGGCTCCTCTAAAGCGGATATTAAAATCGAAAGTGTACTCATATTTTTTGGAAAAGGATGGGGATTTTCGTACCTGATAGAGACTGGAGAAAAAACCGTGTGAAGCACACATCAAGAAGATGGGAGGAGCCGAGTCACATGCATCCAACTTAAAGCGACATTTGATCAACTTTCATCGAAAGTGATTTATGATTGATGCAATGATCACTAGATATCGATTCACGTAAGCCTATAATGATCTGTGATGTAGGCTACCACTTAATTTTTCAAAAAACTAGGCTTATATACTTGCCACCCGTAGTCGGAGTCCTATCAAAAGCCGGTGTCCTATCAACCCCCGGAGTCGGAGTCCTATGAAAGTGATAGGACTCCGCATCCCTGCTTTACGTAGTTAATCTTGAAACGACAGTTGGTTATTCGAGCATAATTCATGACTGTATTCAAAAGGGTGGAGCTTTTAATGAAGCGAATCGGGACAGGGGCCGAAGAGACCGACCAGGCTCCTATTATGGTCCTCAGACATGAACAGCTAAAGAACTCATTTCCTTATACCGATCTATGAGGGCTCGTCCGTATGACTCGCAATAGACGCAATTTCCAAACTAGGCTGCTCTGACTATATCTACCCATGCCTTGCCATGCTGATGATAATTAAAAAAGTTGCCGATGTCTGTGGACATTTTTTTCGAGGATTGTAGATATTGTGCGCTAGCTCCAGCTTGGCATTGAGTTTTAGGCATACGTTGCCAGGTAACAAAGATTTTACTAAATTACTAAATTCATTTGTCGATTGAAAGAAATTTGCAAGAGGGAATGTCACATCCTTCATAACAATGACACAGAAATTAATGAAGCCGCCTTATTCCAAATCAATATTTTGTTGATTGTAAATATGTATTACCTGTAAATCAATTTCATGATAAGGATAACAGTGAATAAATCCAATGTTTATATTCGTGCAAAATAGTAATCAGGTAATGCCGAAGATTGACTTTTTTGCAGTTTTTTTAAGCCAGGGATGCTGAGTCCTATTATTTTGATTGAACTCCGATTCCGGGGTTTGATAGGACTCCAGCTTTTGATAGAACTCCGGGTGGCAAGTATATAAAGCCTAGTTTTTTTGAAAAATTAGCTTGCAGCCTATAACTGATCATTATAAGCTTACCTGAGCCTATTTTTAGTGATCATTGCTGTATCAATCATCAATCATTTTCGATGAAAGTTTGTCAAAAGTTGCTTTCAGATGGATGCATATGACTCGGCTCCTCCTATCTTCTTGATGTGTGCTTCCCACGGTTTTTCTCCAGTCTCTACCAGGCAAGAGAATACCCCATCCTTCTTCAAAAATATGAGCACACCTTCGATTTTAATATGCCTTTTTGTAGGAGCCATCACACACGATTAACGTGAGGGTAAGAGGCAACGTTCTCAAACAAAGTAGTATTTCATTTTTGTCTCTGACATGACCTTTGGTACTGTAGGTGTGATCGAGGCTAGGAAGGCTTGTCTTCTCTACTAAATCACCGAGTGAAAAGACAATCTTTTTTCACTTTCACGGTTCATTCCCTCAACTATTACAAGCTTTGCATGCGGCAGTGTCTCTGTACTTTTGTCTGACGGAGAAAGTTGACATCAAGACAGTGACAGCTATATGCACGAGAATACATAATTTGTTTGTATTCTATTTCGGGTCTAGTTATCGGCCGGAGTCCGGAGTCCTATCATATTTGATAAAGTGAGCTCCAGCAAAAAAGACTCAGACTCTGATTCCGTATCCCTGTTTTAAACACATGAGACCAATACAATTTATCACATCGCTCATGTGATCTGGAACCAATCAAGAAAAAGTGAGCAAGGTTCGATCTGATAACTGTCGCAGCCAAAGTGTTCAACTATTCATTCCATACTTCCCTTAAACTCTCACTACTTTGGTCATAGCCGTATGATTTAAACAATCCAAGATGCAAAAGGACCCGAAACAATGCGTAGGCAGTCGGTCATCTTTCTGATGGGCCTCGTGCATCTTTGTATGTCTTTTTTGTCAAGTAGCCTACTAGTATATTTTTTTGCTGCTTTGCAATCAACCGAACTTTTGTAGCAGCCAGTCGTTTTGCCGACTGAATGCAGCATTGAGTCATTTTCACGAATGAAATTTATTTTCTTTTTGTGCAAATAATTGCTCATGTTCTTTCTTACTTTATGCTCCTCACACGCAATTAAATATTGCCGCAAGTTGCATAATTAGCGTCATCGAAGTTGATAAGCAAAACCCTCTTGTGATAGGTGAAGAGTTTATTGACCAAATCTAGCAACATTGGAAGTTAAGCTTAAAAATTACAAAATAGTGGTTCTCATATTTATCAACGAAAACTTTTGTCAGTGAAAGTTGCTGTGAAATCATTGTTGTCTATTGACGCAAAAATCCACTGACAATAGCCATAATAACCATCAGGGTGACAGAGATTGTGATTTGACCAGCTCCGCTTCCTGTGTTGCAGTTGTCAGTGGAGCAACATGATACTCCTGTTGAGACACCTGTGACACTGGAAAGTGCATTTGCAGTACTAGCAGCGGTTTTGGCAGCAGAGCAGGAAGTGGTGTCACTGTAGCAAGTACGTGTGGTTACTGCGACTCCATTGGTGGTTACTGTGGATACACCACATTCTTGGCAACTTGTAGAGGTGGTAGTTGAACTATCCACAGTGGTGCACGATGAGCATGCGTAACAAGTGACTGCCGATGCAGCACCTGAAAATAAGTATACGGAACTGGGTAGATAAAGTTAGAGATTCTATCGGATGTTGGGCAATTTTTATCATCCACTATGTATGTGCAGACATGATAACAACCAACTTAGTAAATGAATATTCCTCAATCAAGACAGAAATTCAATTGTGTATATAAAAAGTAAAAACGCTGATTTTGAGACTAATGTTGCTGAACGGTTATTTAAACATACTGGAACACTTACTAAATTACTAAAAATCATCAGATCGCACCAGCAACATTTTAGAAAATAGTCCCTACAATCAATACTGCGTCTTTCGCCATTAGTGATATAATGTGATGTAACAGCTAACATGGAAACATTGAAAAATGAAAACTTATGTTGAAAATGTCTTGAGAAAGCGGCTATTTTAAAATATTTTACTTCACCAAATCAGATGTAAAATACAAGTATGTTGGCATAGAGTAGGTATATTAGGTAGAGTGGTAACTCCGCATTTATTAAGTCCCCAATGTGTATACACTTTCGATTTTATTAAATAATCTCATGGGCGATACAGGTGGTATTGTCACCAAATGTGAGATATGCAAATTTTTGCAGTTTTGCAGAAATTACCACGGAATTGAGTGATCATAATTGTAATGCAGATGGAATGATGGTATTTCACAGATTCTCATGACAGCCTTGGAGATTTAATGTTTGCCAAATCGATGGGTTCCTATTACTTTCATGCTCAACCCTCATTTTCTTAAGCGTGATCATGCCAAAGATATCATAATCAAAGATAATAACTTCATCAAACTTTGAAAGATGTAAATGGGTCCACATCACTATTCAGATTCAAGAAATGAAGCATGAATTTAGTGATCAAATCATGAAATCATGCCGGTGAAAATTGAATTAAAAACTTAAAATTTCAGCAAAGAAAGCACGAATAATATCGCTACTCTTTCATGAAGACTTTCATTATTATACATTTCATGAAATTCTCTTGATAATCAGCTTGATTTTCGCTTAGTTAGGATGCTTATTACCAAATATTAATTCATTTTGGTATCCAACTTGTTTCATACTACTTATATCGGAGAGTCATCTCGGTAGTATATAAATTGGCAAATTTTGACTGTTTTCAAAAGTGCTCAAATAATTTTTTTGGACCACGGGAACGCAATCTCCGCAAAAAACTGAAGCTTTTGATATAAAAATTTTCACTGTATACAGATACTTTTTTGAGTCGACACTCTACCTATATATCCCTACTCTATGCATGTTGGCTATCTTGTAGACCTTATCCTAAACTGCGGCTAGGTCGAAAGATGTCTTTGTTAGAGGGCGAAATAAGGTGAGCGTTGTATTTTAAATTGATTAAACATTCGACGCACATCTGTTTTATTATAACGTTTCAACAGATGTCTCATTTTTCAGCAATTGGGTGTCCTGTAGGCACAGCATAGTCATGCAAAATGATTAATTCGATTGCATTATGATGTGATTTATTCTTTGTCATCAGAGCTCAACCGACAGTAGAGACAATAGTCAAAATTGAGCTATTTTACGTAATTTTCATGAATAGTGCTGAATCTGAAGTCACATATGCCATCGCTTTCTCAAACATTAGAGACACTTAATTTCAATAAAATTACAAGCAGTTTAAATGATCGCTTCAAATTTTCAAGTTTTGAGTTGGGTCTACATGTACATCCCGGTGAATAAAACTGTCGGGATCCGTCGGCTTCCCGACAATGGACCGACAGATCCCGACCAGATCCCGACAGTTTTTTTTCACCGGGATGGTGAGATGTACGATAGTGGGCTAGACGCGAATACAAGATTCAAGGAATTGTCTATTTGCGAATAGTATTTGTCTTTTGGATGGATTCATATGAATCTTAATAAAGTGCTGCATATTAGTACCGGTACATTTTCCTTCAATCTCGTGGGGGAACGACATGTTGATTTTAGTGGAATGTTGTTTGGCACAGCTCTCTGCATTTTAAGGCTACAGAAGAGGATTTCTATCATTGTGTGACCTCATGAATTGCGTAGAAAGGAATGATGCATAATTGATCGAGCTAATTTATAATAAAGATATATTTATGACGGCAAATGTCACAAAACGCAATTATATAGCAACTACATTTAACAAGGTTACATCCAACATGCATACATAATGAATACATAAGGAGCCCATCCAATGGATCCACCTAATTAGAATATAAATCAATATGAATGAAACCACCAGTTATAGGCCTGTATTAGCACAGAAGTCTAATGGTCAATTGTGTATGTACTAAAATTGCCAAAGAATTGATCAATTATCACTACTACGTTTCGGAGGCAAGTCAATGGCCCAGACGAAGGATGGTGAGATGCTATAGAGTATGCCAGACATTTTCAAAATTTAATCAAGCATTTTTTGCGTTGAGTAGCAAAATCTCAGAGGCATTGATATACGTCAAATAACCCACACAATAGGCATAGAAAACGTGACCAGTCTTGGAAAATTCTCGTTAGCCCGGACAACTAGTTCTCACTTCTTTTATCAACTTAACGTTCACTAGGTTTCAGTATTTTGTTGATTATATTACCAGTAATGAATGCATTTCTATCGGTACTCTCTTAATTAACACAGTGAGTATAGGGTACGTTAAGTATGTAAATGTGCATCGAATATGATATGCATGACATAATCATGTACAAAATTGCATGTAAATGAATGCAAACTATATTCACTGAGAACAACTGAATAAAGCATGTTATCTTCTCAAGCATCATGAAGATAGTAAGCTTCACACATGAGCAGCTCAGAGAATTCCATATCTCGATGAGATAAAAGAAAAACAGTCAACTAAAATACATACATGCACATGTGGGTCGTATTGGCTTTTAAGATCAGTAGAAGCGGACAGCTATTTCATAATTGACCAAGGGTGACATCAGATGAAAGTTATATGAAGAAGGATCCAAGAGACGATTGAAAAATTATGAGTGCAGTTTGTGCAGGACTTATAAAAAAAGCTTATATCTTAACTATCTAAATTTGTCCATTATTTCATCTTTTAAACGCGAGTTATCTAACTTTGACTTGCAATTAGCGACCTTAGCACACAACCTCTAAGACGAATATGCGCGTTCCTGCCAAGGAAGAACATTATAAGTAGGCGTGGCCTACTGATGTATTTTTTCAATTGCCAGCAAATCGACCAATTATAATAATTTATTGTTTTCGCATTTGCTATTTGAATGCAAATATGAAATCTGATATAGCTTCAAGGCAAATTGAGATTATGTCACATTTTGCGGTTCAGTTTGAATTTCTCTCTAACAGAAAACATTTCGCTGCATTTGGAGCAAGAAAACTAGAAGAACATTTTGTATGCTAGCCTTTGTTAACTTGAATGATTTTTTTACATTCTGTCTGTCTATGGTAATCAATGTGTCTGCTGACTGAAGAACAGTCCAATATTGCTACGTAAAACCGCAAAAATAGGAACAAAATACGAGTATCCTGAAAACTAATTTCCAATGCCAATAATAAATCTCTAAAGTCGTGTGTCATTTAAATTGAAGTGTTGATTGATTAACAACCCATTGAAAAATGAATTCAAGTGAAATGTGTTTAAATTCAGAGATCACGTGGTCAAAACCGACTAACAATTATCTGAAGTGATGCTGGAAAAATCGGTGACCATATATTATCAACCAGTTTTCAGTTATTTCTTACCGATTGCACAGAGCAGAGCTGTAAGACCCAAGATAATCTTCATGATGAAATAGGAAGTAAACAGCAAATCAGTTCAATATTTTGCGCAAAGGCCTGAATTCTGTAGATATTTTTCGATCAACTGACTTATATACGAATAGCATCGAAGTTGTCTTAGAATTTAATCCATTGCTCGGTAACCAATGTGTAAACGAAGATTTGAACAGGGTGAACTACGGCTATACTTCGATCAAATGTAAACATGGCAGACTTTCTACTGCTTTAAATCCTGACGCAATAAATAATCTTTGACGTAGAATGCATTGATGGCAAAGTAGTCACACAAATGAAATCACCATTATTGGCTCAATATTTCCGGAATGTTCAGGTGCTTTAAAGCATCATGCTTTATTTTATACATCGGATACAAACTGTGTGGGTTTGTCATCAATCACACGCCAGATCACTTTCTGCTGAGCGGTCGTCGACTTAAATCGTCCTTTCAGACGACACCAAACCAATGCGATGGGAACGCTGTATTCTCTCGCGGTTTTGATTAAGTGATCAGAAACCATTGAAACAGAGAAATGAAAACATATGAAGAGAGGATCACTAATCCGAAGTATGGAGATTTGACTGCTGGCAATATTTAATTTTGTGATGCAAATAGGTGTCTTCATGAATCTGCATCAATCTGATTCAGTAGTAGAACTCCCAAAAAATGTGAAAAATGATCCAGTCTGATGATTTCTGGTGACCAAAAAAATTGAACGAACTCTAGCATGAATGCAATTCCGCATAGATCATTAAGGTTGTTTGAGAAGTTGTCATTCAAGCTATCTTTGAATTACCAGAAATTGGCGCACTCGTAAGTTCAAGATTGGCATTTATAAAGACTTTCGTTTTCTGAAATAGAGTAATGTATAATAATATATAAATAATATATAGAACGTATATAATTTAGTATATAATGCATAGAAAAATATATTAATTCAAAATGAGGCTTTGAAGAATAGGAATATCAAATAAAGCAAAACCTACCATATCTGAATTACTTATTGCATGATAGAATAATAATATACAATCGCAATATGGTGCAACTTAAATTAAAACACCAATTTAAATGGTGTTAGTTGTTGCTGCAATTTAAACTTTCTATGCATATTTAAAAAGCACTTCATTCACGTTTTGAAGAAAATACGTCCATTTGTGATTCAGTCATCATCCACTAAACATTTATTATTGAACTTACCAGATCTTATATCAAGATAGAAACATTGAATTTTGAACAGTGAATGTTTGTCACCAGAAAAGCATGTTCCAAGGTTCATACAAATGTAAATAATGAAAGAAAGTAAAACATTAAAGAATAAGCTAGAGAGTCGCAAGGAATTGTGTTAGTTCTATTAATTACCTAAATTCAGCTGACAGCAAAAGAGAGGACCCGATTTGACATTTACCGAGTTTTTGAATGACGATGTAGTATAATCAAAGCCGAGCGAATATTCAGCTCTTTCAGTGTAGTACCGTCGCTCAACAAGGCTGAATGTCTGACACGACTGATATTCTGTCAGCTGACTTTAATTAATGATCAGGCCTACTTCAACTTCAGGTTGATTTAGTGGCTGCTTCTGTATCTGCACATCGATGTATATAGGCGATGCTATGATCCATGCACTATGATCAAAAGTAGTATAAAACAAACCTTTCAAGATACTAACGAAGAGTTTTATTGCAAAATCTAATAACAATGAAAACATTGAGATTTAAAAAATTACGAATGTTTTCTTGTAATGTTTGCCAATGAAAATTCTTGTCAATCTTGAAAAGTTGATATATGTTTATTGACGCAAAAATCCACTGACAATAGCCATAATAACCATCAGGGTGACAGAGATTGTGATTTGACCAGCTCCGCTTCCTGTGTTGCAGTTGTCAGTGGAGCAACATGATACTCCTGTTGAGACACCTGTGACACTGGAAAGTGCATTTGCAGTACTAGCAGCGGTTTTGGCAGCAGTGCAGGAAGTGGTGTCAGTGTAGCATGTGCGTGTGGTTACTGCGACTCCATTGGTGGTTACTGTGGATACACCACATTCTTGGCAACTTGATGAAGTGGTAGTTGAACTGTCCACAGTGGAACACGATGAACACGCGTAACAAGTGACTGCCGATGCAACACCTGAAAACAAAGATGAATTTCTGTAGATCCATAATTTCATGACATTTTTGACGGACCTTATTCACCAGTGATATCGTGCATGCATAACAAGTCATTCAATCACTTTGCTAGAAGTGCAAATTGATTCAAAAGGATGGCACATGCAGGAACCTGCTACGTGGCAAAAAGAATTTTTTAGTACTTACAGAGATACGAAAAATACTCGTGCGTCGCTTGCGGATTGCTGTGAATTCCTTCAAAATGCGCCGATCGACAAGATTCCTCCAGATTCGAAGAATTCAGATCATTGCGCAAAAATTTTCTCGATAGTGTTGATCCTTCCAAACTTAGTGCAATTTGTCGTGTTTAATGTTGAACTAGCTGCTCGCTGTTCGATTGCTGTGGTATTATGTCAGCAGATTGTGCCAATTCATAGGCATTACATGTTCCAATGCTTCCTTTCTCGTCAAACAGAATAAGAGATGACTACCGGTCTAATTCTGTGGGTGCAACCGAACAGTCGCTACCCCAAAATTAGACAGGTCGTCTCTTCATTTGACTAGAAAGGAAGCTTTGGAACATGTAACGCTAATGAAATGGCACAATCTACTAGCACAATAACATAGCAATCGATCAGCGAGCAGGCATTTCAACATCATGCACGCCAAATTGTACGACGTTTCAGTGACTGCTATCAACCGGATTACACAGCAAAGAGACACAAGACTATGTCTAGTTTTACAGAGAAGTTTGTGAACGCTTTTTCGTGCGCTTGTTATCATCTTAAATAATGATCGGAAGGGCCAACATTATCGAGAAAACTTTTGTGCTATGATCTGAATTCTTCGAATCTGAATGAATCGTGGGGATCGCAGCATTTTGAAAGAATTCATAGCAATCCGTAAGAAACGTATGACTATTTTTCTATCTCTGTAAGGCACTAAAAATTTATTTTTGTCATCGTTTTGAATCAGTTTGCACTTCTAGCAAGGTGACAAGCTTAAACAATCTAATTCTGTGGTCGCTACAGTTTTGCATGAACTGTATCTCTGCATGAACTGCATATCTGCATGAATCATAGATATCGGAGCGGGTGACCAATTGTTTCTGAAAGGAGTTCTACATTTTTTCGGATTGCGAATTCTTAGTAGGTAATTGGTTTGTCAGTTTGACATAGTCCCACAACCGGTAGCTAATTTCATGATTATTTTTCAATTGCTATTGCTGTGATTGAAGGAATGAGATTTCTATGACACAAATGGTCAATAGAGTGCGTTTTTAACTTTCTTTTTAGACAATCGCAATCCAAAGACTATTCTGCCTAGACATCAGCATTTTAGACAGGTCTTCGGATCTTTGAAATGTTCATCTTATGGTTATGCATCATGGAACAAATCTGAAGGCATAGGCGTAGCCAGGATTTCAGTTAAGGAGGGCTGAGGCATACCTATGTGAATGGTCATGCAACTGCATCATCGATTCTCTTACTGGTTTACGCGAACCCAATTACGGTCATATTTTGCTTTGGTTCGTAAAGCTAATTGGTCTACGGGTACACCTACTCGTATAAGAAAATTCATTCTATGTTCATAATTTTGTAGTTGACTTTACAATTCAACAAGAATAAATGAACTTTTTAATCTAAGCATGAGCACTAGACCAATTAAATAGACGATAATGAACATACATGCAATATGATTAAAATATTGTAGTTACAAAAAGCTATACTAAAACTTGATATGAAACACACAGGAAAATCTCCTTAAAATTGCATTAGGTTGATCGATAAGAATCTTGAAATAAAATGAAGACACAAAATCAATCGCGAAATTCGCTGAGGTGAAAAACAAAATAAACAAAGATGATGTCTTTGATAATGAGAGCGATTAGATAGAGGTATGAATCCACGAGTAAGTGCATAAAAATATAAGAAGACCTACATGTATATAGGCACAATTAAAACAACTGAACGACTTACTCGCCAATTCATTCCAGGAGAGGAGAACCGTTGTTTGTCCTTCTAGTTAGTATTTTTAAACTTTTAGACAGTTCAGGATATAATAATTTTCTTTCAAATCATATTTTGCACTTTTTAAAAAATTAACTAGTTGTTAGCTTGTTGAATCATCACAATGTAAGTTTCAATAGACTTGATGATGCTGCAGCAGATCGATCGATTATAGCATGAACACTGTGAGTGTCTCCGCGATGCACTTGCAACAAAATCAGATATTGTAGTCTTATTTCCTCCATGGAATCCCTGATATTAGTCAATGTTTTCTCCATGCGTGAGAACATGTGCTCCGCCTCCGCATTAACTATTGGAAACGTGGAGAGCATCTGTAGGTAGACCAATAGGTCTAACTCCCTTACTACCTAAAAGTTTAGGAGGGCTGGCCCAAGTTTGCTTTGCCATATCTTTTTACAATGATTCAATGTTATGGTAGATCAACATCTCTAACTGAATATTCGCTTATCTCTTGCTTTTCATCACGGTTACATTATTGCAATTTGTATCTTTTGCAGATCATGGATGTGGTCTTTGTACATGTGGTAGAAATGTATAGCAGACTAAGAGTATGTAATTGCATATTTCGAGCTCAGACCGTTTTCCCGAAGATTTAGTTGGATGTTCGTAGGCACGAATGACATCCACATGGAGTTCGTGGGGGAAAGTTTGAAACACTACTCAGAAGGCAGAAACTGATTAATGACAATCTATTGTAACCGAGGCTGTTTCTGGTATTTATATGACCTGTATATTTGACCATATTGTACAGCTACACTCATGATTTTATTTTAGTGATTATTCACTGCAATTATGATCAGCAGGGTTGGAACCGGTCTGCTGGTGTTGATGCCGCCCTCCGGCCCGCCACGGCTACAAATTTTGAAGACCGGCCGACCGGATAAGTTAATAAAGCCTATGTCGACTGTTGACGACATTCACTCACAGATTGTTTAGACAATCAAACGAATTACATCATTGCGAGTAACATAATTTATGAGTACCTATGTGCATGTTATGTGACATGGTTGTTGAGAGCTGATTCTTAAACGTTGAAATTGTTAGCTTTCACAGGTTGCTTCAAATCCTAATTTATCTCAAATAAAGTTGCCAGAAACCTATATCCTAGTCTATATGTAGCGCAAAAAGTCTTGAAATGAAAAATTGATGACACATTTAGCGAGTTCTTTGTTCCAGCCTCTAGTGTGTCAGCTCGCGCTGATCGTTATAAACTCAAAAGACCAGAATCTAGACGTCGGTGTAGAGAATTCATAATTGAAGTCGCAAATCACTGGAGTCCCCTGACAAGTAAAAAAAGCAAACCTCACTGCAGTGAATTAAGTTTGATTCCAATTAAGTTTGATGATCTGTTTTCGGAGACAAAACATTTCGCAACATCATCATTCAGTAATCAGATTGTTCATCTTTTTGTGTCAATAGTATACCTATTGCAGGCCTACCATTCATGCACTTCATGTAAGAAATATGGAAATCGAATGATATCTAAGTTAACCAAGTGATGTCTAAGGATATGCGCATGTCTGTCACAACGCCGGCAGTTGCCACTAGTTTAGAATACACTGCCCACCGTCTAGACTGGATTTAAAAATACGCTGGCGCGAACTCGACTGCGAAAAACTCGGTCGGTTCCAACCATGATGATCTCACATTATGTCTTAGCTCCATGAAGGGACCAATGTAAAACTTTTTCAGACAAATCGAGAGTGACGTATTTTGAGATAGATTTCCTTTTTGTGGTGGCAAGAATCTGAACAGCTCTCATCATTTAAAAATGTTCATCTAAAAGTTAATTGAAATGTGTATTCATTGTTTTATTTTGTAGCATTTTGTAGGACTCAATCCCTTGCTGCATCGGAACTTCAGTTTTATGAAAACATGAAAAAGTTACTAAAACTTCACTGGCTTAAGATAGTCTATATTATACAGTACATGTATCTATTCAAAGAGATTGCATGGCTACAATTGTATGAAAATAATTTACGTGATTTAATTCATGACTAATTGATAAAATCGAGATTAATACATGTGACTGATGATTAAATTGACTGATCATGTGGTAAAATTCAGCTAACATCTATTGACTACATGTATGGGACAGATTTAATGGATATATCCGATCATAGCTATTTACGCAACTAGTGCATGATTGCTTCATTATTGCATTCCACGAGTTAGATATCTTAAATGCCAGACGCCGAAAGGGCGAGGGCTGTTTAAATCTAACGAGTTAGAATGCTATGATGAAGTAATCTCATGCACGGGTTGCGTAGAGAATTTCATTTGGCGACGTGCTATCATGATCAAGGACAGATTGTGATTGACATGTCTATGATTATCAAGAATATATGAATAGAAATTAAGCTTGATCAATATTGTAAATATCTATTCACAGAACTGATACATACTAAGCCGGTCAAAACTCGCCTATAATCTTCGTAGGTTACTCTCCTTCCCGTGCATTGGAGTAAATATTATTTCCCGCGCGAGCAATAACCTGCTTTACAGGTAAAATAAAGTGATAGGATATCTATACTATGCTCCCGGAGACAAACAAATTTACATGCACATCTAGTCATTCTTACCAATGGCGCAAAGCAAAGCTGTAAGGCCCAAGATAACTTTCATGGTGAAGTAGTAAGTAATAAGCAAATCAATGAAACTCTGCAAAGCTTGGATTCTAAAACTGCACGTCGGTTAACTGACTTATATATAAATAACATTGAAGTTGTCTTAGATTTTAATCCGTTGCTTAGGAAGCGGTGTGTAAACGAAGAATTCTAGCGGGGTTCAATGGTTATTCTCCGTTCAAAGATAAACATGTCAAGTTTTCTTCTGTTTCAAAAACTGACGCAATGATTAATCTTTGACGTAGTGGACGGACGTATATTGTTGGCAAGTTTGTCAAACAGCTAAAATATCACCGCTAGTTACTCAACATCGACGGAATGTTCAAAGTCTTCCGAAGGTCAACACGTGCGTGCTAATTAACTCTATCAGGACCGGGCGATTTTTAGCGTCATAGGACCGGATCCCCAAATTTTCCATGTTCCGATGAATAAAACTCTTTGAGAACTAATTCGTCATACATTCCAAGTCTCCCCTTTCGAATGGCAGTTCCCATTTTGCACGATTCGAAGACCTTCATACCAAAAATTTGAATTTTCAATATTTTTCATTTTTTGTGAATCTATGCACATTTTTTGACTCTTCAAAAATTGATCATTGCCTCTAAAGAACATGTACAGAGATACAGGTCGTCATCTTTGTCACACCTCCGTCCACTTTTCGTCACCATTTAGGGTAGCTCAAAAATATCACGACAACTCATTTCCGAAATAGCATTGATAGATGGTCCTCCGATATTGGCTTGCCTCTCAATAAAAATAAGTCTTTTGTAATGGACATTGTAACAAAAAAGAATCTGGTTTTGTCTGATGTTTATTTTCCAGATGGTAATACCTTGTGTCAGGTCTCATACATTCGCATTCTGGGCGTTACTTTTTCTAGTGACATGAAGTGGAATTTGTATTTGGATGATTTGATTATGAAAGCGAGGAAGAGACTTTATGTCATGTACAATCTTAAGAGATCGGGTTGCCCTGCTACCCTTATGTACAGATCATATGTCGCTTTTATTCGCTCCATATTTTTATTTGCTTATCCAGTTTATTGCAATGCACCGGACTATCTATTTAATAAAATAATGCGCTTGGAGAAGCGAGTGTTTAGGATTATCAATTCGAATGAGTTTCCTTCATTCATCGAAGTTGCCACAAAGATGTGTTACAAAATGATTTCATCAATCATCTTCTCACCCCTTGTCTGTTATGTTCCAACCACATAATTGTCGACTAATTCGTTCTCAGTGCACTTTGCGTCCACCATTCACAAAAACTGAACGCTTTCGTTGTTCATTTATAAAATTTTGTATTCTATGATCTTGCTCTTTTGTAATGCGTTAGTAGTATATAGTGTGACATCCGGCGCGACGCTTCGCTTCGCTTTGCTTCGCTTCGCTTGCGCCGGATGTCACACTTTTGCGGGTTTTTTCAAAAAATCAAAATTTCAAAATTTCAAAAATTTAGGTAGACTTCAAATTTCACGTGGCCGAAGGCCGAAGGGCGAAAATTTAAGCGTTTTTAAAAATACACAATTTTTCAAATTTTTCAAAATCTTAAAATTTGAGAATTACAATTTTCACCCCCGCTTAAATCATGACCGTTGCAGGACACCGAAAAAATCATAAAAGTTAAGAATCTCAAAATTTGTGAATTACAATTTTCTCGCTTAAATCATGACCGTTCCAGGTCATGTAAAACCGGACACCGAAAATCATAAAAGTTGAGAATTTCAAATTCATGAATTTTATCTATCTTTTAGGTTTTTAAAATATAACATGTGACTAATAATATTTCTTTAAAAATGGAAGAAACAAAAGTGGATGAAACCGCAAGAATATATCCTTCATTATCATATGAAATGGATATTGCAAAACACAAAGATAGAGTACGTTATATGAAAGATAAGGAATCGCAATTATTACTTAGATTAGAACATTATAATAAATTAAGAATGTGACACAAGGCGTTGGAGCATGTTTAACAATTTCTTTAGGCGCTCTCACTATTGTCATTTCATCTGGCGTTCTTACAATTCCACTAGTTGCTGCAGCTTTGTGATACAATAAGATTTTAGTTGTACGTTAGGAAAGTTGTTTTAATTCAAGCACGTCAGCACAATCACATGACGCCAAAGCATCTGGCAGCTGTTTTCAATTCTCTCTCTCTCTCCTGTCATTGTTCCGTGTGCGCTAGAAAGCAAAGTTCTCATTTGCAATGTCTTCCGTCAGCAAACTAGAGAGAGAATTTTGTTGCTTCGTGGATCAAGTTGTGCCTCTTATTTCACCAGACCATCTGGATTTCTTCAAAACGATAACAGCAAATTTTATCAATGAATCACTAAGAAAAAAACAGAAGACGAGTGGAAACGAAGAAGATAAAAAGAGAGAAGTGTTTGAAATAATCCGAGATTCATTCAAGGATGTTGACAGCAGCAATTTACCTGTATTTCTCGAGAAAAAGGATATTATAAGTACATCATCGTGCATATCTTCATTGAATAAACTCATTGGTTTTGAGAAAATTACACATCGCAATCTTCTACGCTGCTATGTTTTACAAGGAGAAGTGCTTCAGCGACTGAAGTTATTGTCTAAAATGAATTATACAAAATTCGTGAAAGAGTTGAATGAGACTCATAACATTAAATTTTCACGTTCATAAATAACATTATTAATCAAATTGTTCAAAATGTCAAGACATTATCCAAATTTAGCTAGTTCCTCCTTATCAATTCATTTTGTGATGAAGCATTTTACATATCTGGAAGATTTCATTGATCATGAGAAAGAAGAAGAAAAGCGAAGATTAGCAGAATCCATATTTGATTCACCCAATGTGGAACAAACTGAACAACAACCTACTGGTCTAACGCAGGAATTTGAAGACTTGGAAATGTTGGACTCTACTTCATAAGTAACAAGTAGTAACATTTATTGCAACTTATTTGAGTGGAGACTGAAAAGTGACAACAGTGTTGACAATTTGGATTTCTGTTTTTCATATAAATGTTGGACTCTACTTCATAAGTAACAAGTAGTAACATTTATTGCAACTTATTTGCGTGGAGACTGAAAAATGACATTTTCAAATTGGATTTTTGTTTCATTTAAAATGACTGACCTGATCGAGTTTTTTAAATTATATGGAACAGACACAACAACGAATTTTGATCTAAAGAAAATCGCACATCAATTGGGAATAAAGAATTTTCATGTCCTAATGAGAGACGAATTACAATTGATCAAAAATAGGCCAACTGTAAATTTCATAACGAATCTTCACACTTCAGACCAAAACGGCGTACATTGGTCAGCAGGTATCTTTAGTAAAAACGGAGATAATTATTATTTTGACTCATACGGGCTTCCACCTACGAATGAAGTAAGAGCAATACTTGGCAATGGAATTTATAATACATTTCAAATTCAAAAACCGGGAACAACTTATTGTGGTCAATTATGTCTTTATGTTTTATTTAAATTGCAAGAAGGAGTGCCATTTCTTGATATTATGTTAGAATTGAACGAACCGTAGGTTCTATGGCTACGCCTAATAATAATAATAATGATAATTAAAAATCAGTTCGTTGTAATTCATTTTGATAAAAACGGCCTCTGATATCCTCATTATCTAAATCTTTAATTTCATAAGTAAACGAATAACTTTGATTTATTTTACAAATTTCAAATATCTCTTTCGTCCAGTATCCGACGAAGCCCTTTTCAAATTTGTTCTTATATTTAAATATTCTAACTCTATCTCCAATTTTAAATTTCGGCTTAAGTTTCTGCAAATTCGGATTACTCTCATTCAAATTATTATTCTCGAATATTTTCTTTCGTATCAAATCAGGGTCGTCAGAAGCATTCTTTGGGGTTTCTTCAATACCAGAATGAACTTTATTATTGTACTCTTCTACAACTCCTGGTAATATCTTCAACCATTTCTGATTTCCTTGCTGAGTAAATTTTTTGAAAATTATATTTTTCAACGTCCGATTGAATCTTTCTATCACTACGGCATTCCCTGCATTTTCAGTTGAATAAACAGTTTCAAATAGTGGCTGAACGTTTCGGTTATAAAATTCCGATCCTTTATCAACAAACAATTTCCTTGGCTTTCTATTACTTTCTTTAAAGATTCCTTCAAACGCATATTTAACTGATAGACCACTTTTATTTTTTAAAGGCTTTACCCAAGCATATCGTGTAAATACATCTATAACGGTCAATGCGTATTTGTAGTCCCTTTCATTCGGCATATGAATAAGATCAGCACTCCAAATATCATCTTTATTAAATACTTTTACTTTCAATAAATATTTAGGCCTTCTGTATTCTTTATGAATTTCAGACGCGTAGGTTCGAGCGTTGCTCTCAGACAGCTTTGCTGTCGTTTCATTTGCTGTCGTTTCATTTAAACCCTGACCGAATAATATTTTAGCTTGTAAAGCTTTCTTAACAAACATTCTTTCAATTTTTTCTCTAAATGTAGGATTTTGAATACTATCTAATTCTTGAATCATCTTCTTATCAGCTGCATGTCGAGAACTTAGATCATGATTTCGATAAGCTAAATCATGCCTGTAAGCTGCGGCATCTACTCTATTTATCGGTTCTTCACCTGGTTTCGGATTATTATTCTCATCTAGTCTTATATCTAATCGAGTTCCTGGACCAGTATATGAATGACCAGGAAGATGTTTTTCTTTCGAATATTTACTCCAAATAAAGCCAGGAAAGTTTTCTAATGTTTTTTGTATATCACCACCGAAGTGGTATGGAACTTTGTTCTTGTCACCTCCAATATGCTGACAGTTTGAGTTTTTATTTTTGTTTAATAGATAATTCAATAAATCTAAATTAGAAATTTTTAATTTAGTTAAATTTTCGGAATTTGTAGAATTCATTTTAAAAGATAAAATAAATGTTTTACCTTATGGACCAAAGGTCCTGAGGTTATTACCGAATCATACTAGGACTTAGATATATTCCAGAACCATCCTTAGTTTCTTTAATTTCGATTAAATCATCAACATTGTGGAGAATATTTTTAAGAACTCGTTTTCCTTCATCAACTAATTTTAATTTACTAATAAAATTATCTACTACTCCTTCGCCCCTAGCAACTTTCTCTAACTCTCTATTATGTCGTTTTTGTTCTTCTAATGCTGCCTTCTCTGATTTATTTTTATTTACTGCTTGGACAATACCAGCTGTCCCACCTGCAACACTTCCTGCAGCTGCTATGCCTCCTATTATTAGTGGAATTAATGGTAGAATTCCACCATTCTTTTCTTCTTGTAATTGAATATTCTCTATCATTGGTTTACTTATGTAATACTTTTTTTTATTAATAGTAATAGTTTTAGGGGTATTTTTGTCAACAATATTACGTAATTTTAATTCAACAGTTTTATTATTATTACTTTTCGCTTGCGACATTTTTAATAAAAAAATTTTAAGTTATCAAAAATTTTAATCTATTCTAGTTATGAATAAATTATAAGTTAAGAATTTTTTTAATCTATTCTAGTTATGAAAAATTTTAAGTTACCAAAAAATTTTAAGTTACCAAAAATTTTAATCTATTCTAGTTATGAAAAAATTAATTAATCGACTAAGTCTTGGGCTTTAGCCTATCGGACCAAAGATCCTCAGGTTACTAACCTATCCTAGCCATCTTCCCATTAAGAACTTCAATAGAATATTTTGTATCTTCTAGCAATAAACCATAAGCCATCAATGAAGTTGTGGAATCTTTCTTTTCAATATTAATTGTTACATCACAACCTGTCTTGATAATATCTTCAGATTGTGCACTTAAATCGAAACAGACAACAGGATATAAATGTCTCCAATCTCCAGGAGTTAATTGTGGTTCAACTCCAAATTCTATACAAAGATTTCGATAAGAATCATATCCTTCCATAAATTGATTATTGGTATCATCGAATCTTAATGGATCAATTGGATATCGAGTTTGATTTAATGAAACTTGTAAACTTCGAATTGTATTAATATGGAAGAGATTATTGTTCTTATCAAAACTTGGAGAATTATTTCTTTGAAAAGTTAGTAATAAATATCTTGGAGTATTCGCAGTTCTAGTAAAATGCCAGTTAAATCTTTGCTCTGAAAAAGTTACTGAACTAGCAGTACGCTTTGCAATAGCTGTTTCAATCTCTAAACTAGGAGTAATATGCTTAATCCACCATTCAAGTCTATCAACTTTTAAATATGCTTTTTTCCCAGTCTTACCAAAAAAGATTAATTCATTATTTGCTGTACGATGAATTATTAATTTAAATTTTAATTGATATGATATTTTATCATAATCTAAATATCCGAATAATGGAGACAATGACCAATTTACTGTCTGTTTACTTTTTTTGTTAAATTCACGTCTTTCTTTATATGCTTCATTATTTGTTTTATTTAAATGTTTTGCAATATTTTCTACATCTTTCGCAATTCCTGCTGCATCTGTTCCAGCGTGAGTTAAATCATCAACAATTATACCATCATTAGTATCAGGAAACCAACCTTCGATTTCATACTTTTTATTATTTTCACCAATTGTTACAAATCTAAGCATTGTATCAATTACACCTGGAGAATCACTTATTGTTTCTATATTTTGAGTTGCAACATCTAAACGCATTTGTGTAAATAATCTTGGAAAGAAATTATTCTCTAGTGCAATATTATCGGTATCAGGTAATGGTGTTGTAAAATTGGCATCACTATATAAAGAATATTCACAGTGTAAAAATGAATCAGGTAGATATAAATAACTTTGTTGATTATCAACTTCAAAAATTAAATCACCTCCAGTATTTACTCTACTGGAAGATCCGGGATTCATAGCAATTCTTATATAGTCATTCTTTTTTTGATTATAACTGACGAACGGAGGATCGTCTAATC
>CAJQUW010012854.1:15000-19604 GCA_907163375.1 Prostheceraeus crozeri | reverse complement strand
AGGATATCCCAACTACCTTCTTCCGAGCTCATACACATCTGATTGGTATGTGATGATCTCCCTCTTCTTATAGTACGTACACGATTGATACCGGTAGGCAAATTTGATTACCATCCCAAATCTTTCTATAGGTATATCCTTGTCATCTCTCGCCTTCCACTCTTGAGCAAGAGGATAGAATGTTCCATAATTTAATTCACTACACCCAATAATATCAAGTAGGGCGCGAAATGTAAGGACACACGGGGATCAGTATGTAGTACCCCATACTGATTGCGCATTAACTGACATCCGTGGAAGGAGCCTCCCGTTTGAGTACTACTCTATGATCGTCATAACGCAGAGACTTGTTTAAAATTTACGCTGTACGGGTGTAGATTATGACCTTGGTGTTTCTTCCCAACTGGCCCCTTCCAGTATGTAGATGATCTGACCGTAGCGAACCTTGTAACGTTTGACCGCCATTTGTCCTACTAGTGCAGCAATGGAGTAGATCATGAAATGAAAAAAGATTGTATTAAGTTTTACGTTCAGGAGGAAGGGAGGGAAGTAGCGACGTTCATTTTAGTTGGATAATAGAATAGAGAGAGAGAAAATGTGCTCCGTCCACTCGTATGATTCAACGATGGTTATGATTCGCACAGTGTAAGGCTCGCTATTTATAAAGAAAATGCTTGATTCTCATTGATTATGATCCTCATTGGACAATAACATCACGCTGATTCCAAATCTGAAATCAGTTTCCAATCCGATGCTTCGTTTTGAAGCTAGAGCCCAAAACGTCCCAAATTCTAACTCTGTCGTTTTTCGCCAATGTCCCAAAATCTTAAATGGCGTCTCACATCTAAACGAAGACAGATAGGAACAAGCCGATTCTTTCACTGAATTTGTCTCACTCTTAGCTTTCAAACGAGCTATGGCACGACAAAAGCCGTCCACTGGAAGCCAAAATCGAAGCGAGCTGTCCAGAGGGGGGGGGACGTCAGCGAAAATTTTTCTCTCCGATGGCGTTCAAATTCACCATACCGATGCAGAATTTCACGCTGAATCCGAATCTGGCCTCCGTTTTCCCATCCGATGGTTCGTTTGGGCGCTACACACCAAAACGTCCCAAATTCTAACTCTGTCGTTTTTTCGAAAAATGTTGAAAATTTTTCTCGCCGATTGACTTGAAACTCACCATACAGATAGAGAATTTCACGCTGATTCCAAATCTGAAATCCGTTTTCCAATCCGATGCTTCGTTTTGAAGCTACAGCCCAAAACGTCCCAAATTCTAACTCTGTCGTTTTTCGCCAATGTCCCAAAATCTTAAATGGCGTCTCACATCTAAACGAAGTCAGATAGGAACAAGCCGATTCTTTCAGTGAATTTGTCTCACTCTTAGCTTTCAAACGAGCTATGGCACGACAAAATCCGTCCACTGGAAGCCAAAATCGAAGCGAGCTGTCCAGAGGGGGGGACGTCAGCGAAAATTTTTTCCATCCGATTGCGTTCAAATTCACCATACCGATGCAGAATTTCACGCTGAATCCGAATCTGGCCTCCGTTTTCCCATCCGATGGTTTCGTTTGGGCGCTACACACCAAAACGTCCCAAATTCTAACTCTGTCGTTTTTTCGAAAAATGTTGAAAATTTTTTCTCGCCGATTGACTTGAAACTCACCATACAGATAGAGAATTTCACGCTGATTCCAAATCTGAAATCCGTTTTCCAATCCGATGCTTCGTTTTGAAGCTACAGCCCAAAACGTCCCAAATTCTAACTCTGTCGTTTTTCGCCAATGTCCCCAAATCTTAAATGGCGTCTCACATCTAAACGAAGACAGATATGAACAAGCCGATTCTTTCACTGAATTTGTCTCACTCTTAGCTTTCAAACGAGCTATGGCACGACAAAATCCGTCCACTGGAAGCCAAAATCGAAGCGAGCTGTCCAGAGGGGGGGGACGTCAGCGAAAATGTTTTCTCTCCGATGGCGTTCAAATTCACCATACCGATGCAGAATTTCACGCTGAATCCGAATCTGGCCTCCGTTTTCCCATCCGATGGTTCGTTTGGGCGCTACACACCAAAACGTCCCAAATTCTAACTCTGTCGTTTTTTCGAAAAATGTTGAAAATTTTTCTCGCCGATTGCCTTGAAACTCACCATACAGATAGAGAATTTCACGCTGATTCCAAATCTGAAATCCGTTTCCAATCCGATGCTTCGTTTTGAAGCTACAGCCCAAAACGTCCCAAATTCTAACTCTGTCGTTTTTCGCCAATGTCCAAAAATCTTAAATGGCGTCTCACATCTAAACGAAGACAGATAGGAACAAGCCGATTCTTTCAGTGAATTTGTCTCACTCTTAGCTTTCAAACGAGCTATGGCACGACAAAATCCGTCCACTGGAAGCCAAAATCGAAGCGAGCTGTCCAGAGGGGGGGGCGACGTCAGCGAAAATTTTTTCTCTCCGATGGCGTTCAAATTCACCATACCGATGCAGAATTTCACGCTGAATCCGAATCCGACCTCCGTTTTCTCATCCGACCACTCCTTCCACTCGAAACAGCCCATTTTACAACCCAACATTCAGCACGAAAAACATCACACACTATAGCCTCAAGACTAATCCTGGCGGTCGCCCAAGTCCACCACGACACTCTATCGTTCCAGAGGGGAGGGGGGGGACGTCAGCGAACAGTTTGTGAACGTGGACCCACCTGGCCGGCACACCACGACACTCTGTCGTTCCAGAGGGGGGGCGCCGGTCGAGTGTTTGTCACTTGCTTACTACTGAGAGAAATTTCACAGTTTCCCATCCCGGCCACTACTATTAAGGAATCCATGATTAAGGCGACAAGGGAAAGTTACATAAGAGGCGTAGGGCCGAGAAATTTGAACGGAAATGTAGGAAATAAAGATTTAACATCTACCGCAATTACGAACAGAGCTGTCAAAATTAAAAAAATGGTAATTAATAGCAAATGGTGAGAGATGGGGAGACAAATGAGCGAAAGGAACAAATTAAATACAACTATTGTAGTAGATAATGCGAAGAGTGGAAAATGCTAGAAGGAAAATTGATAATCATAATTAAATAACGAATAGCAAGAAAGTAAAGGGAGCCGTAGAGTCGGGGGGTTTTAACAACTAACACAAAGGTAAACGGAGCTGAGGAGATTAAATACTGGTAATTATTAGCCAATGATGGGAGATTGAGAGACAAATGTTCGAGATAGTGCAAAAGGAACAAATTAAAATACAAATGTAGCAGATAATGCGAAATGAGTGGAAAGTTCTAAGAGGAAAATTGTTAATCATAATTAAATTAGCTAATAGCAAGAAGGTAAATAGAAGCATAGAGACTGAAGGATGAGGACCCTTATAATGAAAAATAGTGCAGCATCTAAATGGTCTAGTAGAAAAGCTTGACATTGAAGTGGATAAATGAAGAAGGGTTCAAGACTAAGCCTTGGAAAAAAGTGGCTAGTGGAAGAGAAAATTTACATGCAACATGACTGTCAGGCAGTACGAATGCCTACTACAAAAAAAGTAATTATAAACCGAAAAAGTGAGTGTTTAATGAAACACTAAATACAAATACATGTGGTTACTTGTGGATAAAGAAAAGAATGGAAACTAGTATCGATGTCACTGGGAACCGGAGTGGAAGCAATACTAGTAATAACTGCGGATAATACTAATTGCGTAAAGAGGGGAAGAACTAAAAAACTAGATACCAGTTGAATGACACAAGATGGATAATTAGGCAAAATGCATGTCAACATTGAAAATCTATTAACGAAGGTGTTCATTTAAGTTTTTGGAGCGATAGAAACTGGGTCTCACTTTGTCCTCATTGCCGAAGATGCTTTGGGCCACGGAGACGATAGTGATGGGAGCAGTCCCCAGTGTGGAAAGGATCAGATTGGTTTTGTTGTTGGAGACGGAAGGAGGAGAGAGGAAGTTGAGGCCTTGGGGTAAGGTCTGGAATTCCGGCAATGATATTTGCTTCCCTGTATTTTCCTTTTCTGAGGGTTAGTGATAACTTTTGAGTCCGTATGAACGAGAAGTACTTCTAAGTTGCATAATGTTGAGAAGTGATTTGGCTACGTGATTTGATGAGTTTTTGTGCGATGTTGTAGAAGGTGTTCAGCGATTCTCCTTTTGAGGGGCCTACCTGTTTCGCCGATGTATTCTCAAGCTACAGCGTGTACAGGTGATTTGATAGATAACGTTTTTGCGTATCAGCAAGAGATGTTGTGGTTGATAGCATAAGAAATGTCCTTGCTAGGGTGTGAATACGATAGGGTTGTTGTCGTGTATTTGCAGGTCTTACATTCTTGGTTGCATGGATAGTTTCCTGTGTTCCAATTGGGCGTGTTGTTTGGTTAGGATATGACCTTGTTCTTGGCCGTTCGATCATAGATCGGGTGTAACCTTGCATTTTCCAAACCTTTCGATACTTGCTCAAACGTATGCTGGAAAAGCAGTTTTCGTGGAGCTGTGTGGTTGCGAAACGCATGATCTCGGAGAAGACAATTCCACGGAAGGTGTGTTGCGGATGATGGGATGAGCGGGATAGGACCATGTGGGAATCCGTCGGCTTGGAGAAA
>CAJQUW010012854.1:0-10000 GCA_907163375.1 Prostheceraeus crozeri | reverse complement strand
GAGCTACTAAATAAGAATAAGTCTAAGAAAAGCACTAAAGACAAAATTTCATTGTCAGCTCAAGCTTTCAAAGATGATCTCCAGAAAAAGGATGCTGATATAAAAAATCTAAATGATAATCGAAACTACGTAACTGCTATACATAAAACTCTACTTGTCAGAAGTGACGACAGTATAAACCAAACTATAACAATGACGGAAATTGAAAATGCGATAAAGCGGTCAAAAACATCAAAATCCAGCGGCCCAGATGAAATTGTCTACGAAATGTTGAAGAATGACAAGAACCAAAGTAGGATCCTGCATATTCTTTTTAATGAAATATTGATTGATCATCAAACTCCGTGGCATTCCAGTTGGATAATCCCCATTTTTAAGAAGGGAAATAAAAATAGTGCTTGCTCCTATCGATATTTGAACTTATCATCGTGTATTGAAAAATTATTGACCAAAATATTAAATGAAAGATTAAATGCTTGGCTCGACAAAAATGCGATATTACATGAATCTCAAACAGGTTTTAGGAAAGAGCATTCGACAGTTGACAATATCTGGATCTTAAAAGAAGTAATACAAATATATAAAAATGATAAGAAACCACTGTACACCTGCTTTGTTGATCTTTCGAAAGCATTTGATTCTGTTCTAAAAAGTAGACTGATAAATAAGTTAAGATGCATGATGCTAGATGGTGACTTTTTGCTGCTACTGATACATATTATAAAATACAAAACATATAAAGTTCTGTTTAATGGTATAGAAAGTGACGAATTCCAGGTGGAACACGGTGTTCCACAGGGAGATAGTTTATCGCCTACCCTGTTTTGTATTAATATGAATGACTTTTTAATGGAACTTGATAGAAATATCAATAAGATTGATCCTATAAATATAAGCAATTTGAATCTGGCGGCGCTCATATATGCCGACGAATATTTTACTCATGAGTGAAACGCAAACTGGCATCATCACGCAGATTAAGCTTCTTCATAAATACTGTGAAAGCAACAGTTTAAAAATCAACTACAACAAAACGAAGATAATGATTTTTAATGAAACAGAAAAATATGAGAAGCTGCATTTAAACGATGAGGATGATATATTACCAATCGAAGTTGTGAATGAATATAAATATTTAGGTTACTGGATTACAAAGAATGATAGAAAGCACATAGAAGAACTAACGAAAAAAGGAAAAGCATCATCGTACGTCACCGCCAAAATGATAAAGGAATTTGACAATGTAGACGGTAGGATATTGACAGAAGCATTTGAAATGTTAACGATATCGAAAATACGATATGGCGGTGAACTGTTTTTCGATAAAAATTTAACTGATCTAAATCGTGTGATTATGCAATTCTACAAGAGATTTCATTCACCATTTAAGAATAACTACACCAAATTATTGCGTTATCGGTGAATTCGGTATCAAACCAATAGAATTTTATTGCTATCAATCAGCAATAAATTATTTTCTTAAGCTAAATGTCAATAGTGATACACGATTAATCACACGAATATTCAAAAATATGCAATGTGATATAAGCCACAAGTCTTATCGTAATACATGGTGTGATCGAATGCACAGTTTATTTGACAAAATCAAATTCAAAGCCTTGCAAGGATTGGATTACAGTGGAAAGTCTAAAAAAATAATTAATGATGCTCTAACGGAATTCTTCAGGAAGGAATGGATTGATAGTGCCAAACATAGCAGTAAAGGTTTAAATTATTTGGAACTATGCAGATTTCAATGTGACCTAAAACAATATCTAACCCTGTACTAGTGACAAAACTAAAATTAATAATATCATCAAAATCAGAACAGGAAATCACACACTAGCAGCAGAAATTGGAACGTATCATAACCGCAGTACATATAAAGATTATAATTGTAAATTATGCGAACATGATGAGATTGAAGATATCTTTCATTTCTTTTTTGTGTGTCCATGCTATGATAATGTGAGAAGTTCCTTAATTCCATATGTTAAAGATATTTCACGAACGGATTTCTATGATTTTATGAATTCATTAACAATCAGACACCTAAAGCTAGTCAGCGAATATATTGATAGAGCGATGGACATCAAAAACAAAAGAACATAGACAGCAAACTGTTGACGACCACATGTCTAATTTTGTGTTTACGCTATGATCAACCATAGACTTCGGATCAACAATGATGGCAGAATAGAAATCTACGATAATATATGAAACAATGAGAAAGACATGACATTTTGGTAAGATATCAATGATATGAAACATCGCCGTCAAAATACAGAATGAAATCATAGATAGCGGATAATAACCTAACCGATGTATATGAATGCGCGAATATCAACATGATTGACTTTTCTAATCAATATTCGCAGACCGTGTATAGATTAAATTAAATGTATGCAACTTGGTTAGATTTCTATGATGCCAATTGACAGAGTGTAAACACAATGAATGAATCAATGAGATCCGACAATGTTAGCAAACTTGCATTGTTATATTGTTAAGACGTGGTGAAACTTACTCACAAACATCGACGACAAATTAGATGTTCATCTCGATCACCATTCGCTTCAAGTCTTAATCGGAGGACGGTGACTACACGGTTGAAGTCTAATTTCCTAATAATTTCTCAATCACATTCCAGGTATGTGTTTAACAACATTGATGCAAAGTGTTATATCTGATTGAACTATACCGCACCTCCGATTAATAATAGGAATAATAATAGGGTTATTAATCTGCTGCTGGGTGTGATGTGCAAATAAACTTGATTAATAAATTAAAATTAAATTATATGAATTCGATTTATTCATGCTACATTAATGAATGAATTTATGATACATGCTAGGTCTCCTCTCCTCTGTGTTCCTTATGTATCATCTTACTCATGCCATTATCGTCATTGGTGTTCAGACTTTTTCAAACTTCATCCTCATCAGTGGTTGCTGCATTCGTCTCATTTTCTCATTCCATCATATTTCATAACTCATTACGACTTTCACTGTATATACTTCAGACTCTTTCAGCCATCTCAATCACAAGTTAAGTCAAGAAATACAACGGCGATCATGGTGCAAGTGTGTTTTTATCTTCCAATTCATCCATTTCCCCCACTGTCAACTTTCACATCTTTCGAACATTGAGTTAATTATTGTAAATCATTATGTACCCTGTTTGCTCCCACTAGATGGGCAATAAACTTCTTGAGTTCTTGAGAGAGAGAGAGAGAAAGAAAGAGAGAGAAAGAGAGAGAGAGAGAAAAAGAGAGAGAGAGAGAGAGAGGTCACAGAGGACTCTGATACTTGGAACTAACTGGATTTAAATGTGAAATGAAAAACTATCTGCAGTACCATAGCTTAAAACTCGATATGAATCTGATAGTAAAATTCAGAACTGGAAACCATGACCTAGCAACTAAAATTGGAAGATACAAAAATCGAAGAGAATATGATGAATGTATTTGCAGCTTTTGTGATGATAGCAGCTTAGAAGATTTATATCATTTTATTACGACATGTCCTCGATATCATGAAGTAAGAGAATTGCATATTCCATTATTAGCGAATGTCGATCGACCAGATTTCTATGTTTTGATGGACAAGCTCAGACCGAGAGAATTACAGTCATTAACGAAATACCTTACAAGCTGCATAGATATCAGAAATAATGAATAATGAAAAACAATGCAATTCCAACCGCTTTATCATTAGTCTATGCAAACGTTGACACATTAAGTTGTACGAAATACATAGATATATAAATAGTTAACGAGAAAGTTAGTGGTTTGATTGTCATTGATATCTTCCAGTTTTGCAAAAGAACTTTCCATCTCTCTTGCATGTCTATTGATATCACAGTGAACACACTCAAGCCGGGACTACAGCAATAGGTGGCAAAGCTGTAAATATGAGAAATAGAAAATAACAAAGAACAATGCAGCTTCTAACCATGAATGCAGCAAGATATGACTAATACTCATCTGCTACGATCAAGTGCAGGTAACAAAGAAATTCAATCAAGCCGTTGTCGTCAGACTATTAACAACACGCGGAGATCGGTCCAAACCCATCATTGCATCATCATCTTAGTTATCTTCAATTTGATTTACAGGTGTGATATTCTTCCTTCATTTATTATACTAAATTAATATTAAAGCAGCATCAGTGATTCAACACTGAATTATCATGATGATTATTGCGATTTAGAATATTATGATATGTGCATAACATGTTTGACCGATCTCCGCCATTAAATAACAAGTGTGATGGGTAGCGATGTTGCTGATTTAAATAAAAGAGAAAATGATGAAAAAATAACTTGAATAATATCAAACACTGATGGGTAATATTTTATGCATTTCACCTGATATAAACTAATGCCAATTCCGATTCATGCATGACTTCTCCTCTCCTTCGTTATACTTACTGTGCTGTAATGCCTATTACTCGTATGGATAGTAAATGATCATGTTCATATTTTTCTCATAGTGTATAATCATAGCATCATCATGGCATGTAACATTTTATGACTTTCTGAAGCATCCTCCGACATCATCCTTCATCTACACTATATGTGGTTCAGTGACACATTAGAACATTGGTGATAGTCATTCTCCATTCATGCTTACTTTTCCTCAAATATTTGTATTTCCATCCTTTTGGGTAATTTCATTGATGAAATATAAACCCTTGAATTTTGAATTTTGAGAGAGAGAGAGAGTCAATCGAGCTAATCCCCGGATTGAGATCTTAAGGAAGCAAATTGTTCACTAGACCACAGCTTTTGTTTACATATTAGCCTCTAGTTAAAGCTCAATGCCGAGATTGAATTGTTCAGGAAGAATTCACCTCATTCTATCACGAGTGTTATTTTCACCATCAGCTTAGCTTTCATTTAAAAGATATTTGCTGGGCATATATATAAGATAATTGTAATTTTGCTTAACTTACCATTCTACTTGCTTGTTACAGCCGGTAGCAATTTATCATGTTCGTCCATTAATTGAATAGAATTTAGCAATCATGTGAAAATGTTGAAAGAAGTTTGAATAAGACCTATTGAACTGATTTGAATATAGTGTACATGCTCTTACTCCTTGCATCATAATTTGTAAGGATTCTGAAGATGCCAAAGCGCAGCAACGAGAATATGACATTTTCAGCCAATAAACTTGACGATATCACCATTTCTTTCCTAATCCACCGATTTCGATGAGCAATATATCAAAAGAAAGCTCAGAAAATGATACTTCTCTTCGTGCTTAATTCATTAGCTTATTCATGTGTTTTCTTAATCGAAAATTGTCCGATTTCTAAATCGAACGATTTCCATAAAAAGTAAAAAGATCAGGAGAACACGTCAACAGGCTCCTAAACATTCGCTTGAGTTATTTGGCAGGAGATTTTGCATTCATCCGATGTTGTACCGACGCAGAGGATATGTCATGAGGTAATGAACCACGTTGTTTGAGTCCAGGTCGGACTCGGACGAAATTTTGCCTGTGGTTTTGCACATAATGTACTCCGATTAATAGGCAGGCACACTCATCAGTTAATGAGTCAATTTCTCGTCGTATAATAGGAAGATGCCCGTGAAGATTGTTATACAGATCTGATGCAGCTTCGTATACTGTAGTCAATATGAATGCTGACTCAAAATGCAATCTTCTTTTCAGCACTATGATATCAGCCAAAGCAGTTCATCAGGGTTCACTTCTCTGTGGATGCAGGCAAGTTTGTGGTTAATGCAGTAAACTTAAAACTCGCGCTAAGGTAGCGACTGCTATGCATGCCGATTAATGGGTTCACTTCGCCTCGGCCCGACGGTGGGTCTATGAGCCGGAACTGCTCTGTTATGAGAGGAAAAGCTAACACCCGGGGAAGGATCTGCACAAAACACACGCTAAGTGTACGACGCACATGCTATCAACGAGCGTTTATCAAATCATTGATTCGATTGTTAACCTGTGTGCGACAAAGTCGACGGGATTAGGGCACACTAAATCTTAAAATCTTGAATACTGTAGATTATGAGTGCCCTCTTAAAGTGCTTTAAAGATAATTCTAGCGAAGAAGTTGAGGGAACAATCTTATCAAATAATCTATCAGTTATTTGCTATTAAAATTAAGAAATCTGCTTCTTCGAATGCCAACATTTGTCAATTTTTAGATTGACTTTCCTAGTGAAAAAATCACCCTTTTTGACGTCACCAAATGTTTTAGCAGACTTGAAGTAAAATTTCTTTCACATGATTTTTTAATAAAATTCTTTGATGTTATACCTATGATGTCAATAACTGATGACTCACATTGATTCATTATTTTATCCACACGGTCTAGAATCTCACTTCATAGTCCCTGAAATTAATGCTAGGAGCAGTGAAGGTACATTTAGTGGATAAACAGAGTACTTCCATACTGCAGAACCCGAAATATCTATATCACTGTTCACTTTCAAAATTTGTTTGATGTGTATATATCCCACATTGGGTGCCTAATCCGCCAGTCATCATTGTCCTTCATATAAGAACATCGAAATCAGAGCATATGATCATCATATAATTATGACAGTGCTTCTGTTGTTAGTTATGCGGATGATTTTACTATTTGTGCTCCTGTAGCTATCAATTGTACTTCAAGTCCGATGATCGTTCCCTTTTTGAATTTGCAAAACTGGGTAATAGAAAATAAAATGAATAATGAATATTAAAATCGGACAGTGTAAACAGTTGTTTGTAGCGCTTAATAAACATTTTGTTAGTGAGCTTTTTACTCTTGATCACATAGAATTGCGTGATAGAATGTTCTCGTGGGTTAAACACTTTGTCCAAATTTGTGAAAACGCTTCATTCAAATAGGAAATTTTGCGAGAACTATACAACTATTTTTAAGCATGGTCGGAGCTCTGTGAAATTTATTATTGCCGCTCACGAACACTTCTCATCTATTTTGTTCATAATCCTTGTGGCCGTGCAGACGTGGTTGAGCGAATTCAAACACACTCACATAAAGTGATTTGTAAAGTTAGTAACTGTTCGTGATCATGTTTTGTCCCTCTTCAATATCACCGACTTCACGGCTTTGAAATGTTTGAAAACATTGCATTGAATGCTGAGCATCGATCCTGAAATTTAACACTCTATTCCTTTGTGTCGAACTCAAACTGTGTTCCGACACAACAATTTTTTCATTTCTATGGCTAAACTGGGTAATAATGGTTTTCCGTTTGATTAACTGTGACTTATTTCTGCTGTAGGACATTCCAACTCGTGCATGACAACTGGGTATTCCTTCGTTTGAAGCTTTTCTCACTTAATTTGCCTCTGGATTCTGGAACTTTGCCTCGAATATTTTGTATTTGTCTTGTCACATTCTTCACGATTTTTACTATCGAGACAATCGTCAAATAAGCGTCATATTATTATTATTTTTATCTATCTTTGCGAGTTCTTGATGACTCATTATGTAAATAGGAGGATTGATATAGTAAAATGGGATTTGCAAGTCGCATGATAGATAATATATCAACTCGTGGACAGCTGAGCGGTGAACAGAAACATCACATGAAATAATATATTCTCAATTGAACTTGGATGTTCATAGATTTAATTGCAGACGCAAGGTCCTGTACAAGAAGAAATTGTTCTGCGACAAATTGAACATGTATTAATTAGTGATATATAATTGATGAAATAATTGGATGAAAAATCATCAGGAGCATTGCGTTCTGCAAGACAGAGATAAACCAACTAGTGCTCTAGATATTTTGTGACAAGATTTGTTTAGCAGTATCTCAGAAAGATCACTGAAAGTACGATGTTTCCTTACGCACAGCAAGTCAAGAAGTCAGCCAGTTAACTTCATTTCAATACAAATTAATCAATCAATTAATTCCAATTATGCGATCCCGGATACAATCAATTAATTGCAGTCATGTGATCCCGATACCAATCTATTAATTGCAATTATGCGATAGCGGAATCAGACAATTATTTGCAGCCATTCGGGTGCCGAACCAATCAACTAATTACAATTATTCGGGCGCCGAAGCAATCAAATAGCTGCAATTATCGATGGGGAATCAATCAATGAATTGCAATTATGCGACAGCGGAACCAATGAAATAGCTACAATTATTCGATGGGGGAATATATCAATAAATTGCAATTTCAATAGCAGTAAACAATAGATTGGAATGAGTAACCCTAGTTCAGTTGATCTTCAATCGCTCAAATCATACAGACATTCCTTGATGACGGAAAAAGGATGAAGGTCATTCTTACCACTTGTAATTGTTCTTGCGCTGTTTTGAAGCGATGCAATAGATAAAAGTGACAAGAATCGAAACGACCAGACCTCCACCCAGGATGTAGATCCAAACCCAGAGATCCTGCAAGATATCTATAAAAGAAGGATTCTCAAGCGGTTATATGATCACACAATTTCATATCGATGAAGAAACGAATTAAACAGAAATCCTATGAAGCGAAGATCGATTCTATTATTTAACTAAACAGAACCTCAGTTCTGTAATTGTCAATCATTCATAATTTGATAGGCAGCTTCTAGACCAACTAATATTGGCGCTAACCTGTACATAGAGCATCTATGTGTGACATGATTGAACAGTAGGATAATCGAATAAAGTTCGACACAATTTAAGTGGACTGGTGGATCAACACTTTAAAAGCTGCATTCCATTTTGAAATAGAATAGCCAAACTAAAACTATAACTTTCGCTAGACTTTCAGATCATGTACGAGCGCAATGCCTTCACCATCACGTTTATCAATGCGATGTCTATTGGATTATTTTAAGGTACTATCACACTTAAGAACTGAGAGCGCATCGCAAAACTCCATGCTAGATGCTAGTGCTACATCACACTGGAGAGCTGGAGGTGATAGGAATCTATTCCAGCGTGAATCAAGAAGATCATTTAATTCCGAGTGCTAAGTCTGCTACTAACCTGAGAGCGCCTGAGATCAATTTTTTGCATTGGTTGGAAGTAGTAAGTAAAACTCCACTTCTGGATAGCGCAAGATGGCCGCCGTCGAAAAAAAGTCGCTGACGTCCCCCCCCCCCTCGAAAACGACAGAGTGTGAGACTCGGGTGAGTTGGCCTCGGGTGGGTTGACGTGGGGGGGGGGTGGCGACCTGTCTACTAGTTAGGGTCCGTGGTGGAATGGGTGAAAGCCGACGGACTTTAGATTGTCGTGGATCAGCCGTAAAAATTCTTCTTCTGCCAATCGGTTATAGGGGGGGTGGAATTTGAAAGCAATCAATCGGGATCGGGCGAGAAACAAAAAAAATTTTCTTTCGAAAAATTTTGACAGAGGTCAAAATTTTGTGACGTTTTGGGCTGTAGGATCGAGAGCGCCAAAACGAAGCATCGGATGGGAAAGAGCGGATTTCAGATTTGGAATCAGCGTGAAATATCTGCACTGTATGGTGAATTTTTTAAAGCAATCGCAGAGAAAAAAATTTTCGCTGACGTCCCCGACCCCCCCCGGCACCGAACTTCCAATTTTGCTTCTAGGTGGATTGGATTTTGTCGTGCAATAGCTCGTTTGAAAGCTAAGAGTGAGACAAATTCACTGAAAGAATCGGCTTGTTCATATCTGTCTTCGTTTAGATGTGAGACGCCATGTAAGATTTTGGGAGATTGGCGAAAAACGACAGAGTTAGAATTTGGGACGTTTTGGGCTGTAGCTTCAAAACGAAGCATCGGATTGGAAAACGGATTTCAGAGTTGAATCACGTCAAATTTTCTATCAACATGTGAGTTTCAAGTCAATCAGAAGAGAAAAAAAAATTTTCACTGACGTCCCCCCACCCCCCCGGCAAACCGTAACTTTCATTTTGCTCTAGTTATCGTAAAAGTCGTGCCATAGCTCGTTAGAAAGCTAAGAGTGAGACAAATTCACTGAAAGAATCGGCTTGTTCATATCTGTCTTCGTTTAGATGTGAGACGCATTCAAGATTGGAGATTGGGAA
>CAJQUW010012853.1:22471-62082 GCA_907163375.1 Prostheceraeus crozeri | reverse complement strand
AGAATTTCACGCTGATTCCAAATCTGAAATCCGTTTTCCAATCCGATGCTTCGTTTTGAAGCTACAGCCCAAAACGTCCCAAATTCTGACTCTGTCGTTTTTCGCCAATGTCCCAAAATCTTAAATGGCGTCTCACATCTAAACGAAGACAGATAGGAACAAGCCGATTCTTTCAGTGAATTTGTCTCACTCTTAGCTTTCAAACGAGCTATGGCACGACAAAATCCGTCCACTAGAAGCCAAGATCGAACCGAGCTGTCCAGAGGGGGGGGACGTCAGCGAAAATTTTTCTCTCCGATTGACTTGAAACTCACCATACCGATGCAGAATTTCACGCTGAATCCGAATCTGGCCTCCGTTTTCTCATCCGATGGTTCGTTTTGGCGCTACACACCAAAACGTCCCAAATTCTAACTCTGTCGTTTTTTCGAAAAATGTTGAAAATTTTTTCTCTCCGATTGACTTGAAACTCACCATACAGATAGAGAATTTCACGCTGATTCCAAATCTGAAATCCGTTTTCCAATCCGATGCTTCGTTTTGGCGCTACACACCAAAACGTCCCAAATTCTAACTCTGTCGTTTTTCGAAAAATGTTGAAAATTTTTTCTCTCCGATTGCCTTGAAACTCACCATACAGATAGAGAATTTCACGCTGATTCCAAATCTGAAATCCGTTTTCCAATCCGATGCTTCGTTTTGAAGCTACAGCCCAAAACGTCCCAAATTCTAACTCTGTCGTTTTTCGCCAATGTCCCAAAATCTTAAATGGCGTCTCACATCTAAACGAAGACAGATATGAACAAGCCGTTTGTTTCACTGAATTTGTCTCACTCTTAGCTTTCAAACGAGCTATGGCACGACAAAATCCGTCCACTAGAAGCAAAGATCGAAGCGAGCTGTCCAGAGGGGGGGGGACGTCAGCGAAAATTTTTTCTCTCCGATTGCGTTCAAATTCACCATACCGATGCAGAATTTCACGCTGAATCCGAATCTGGCCTCCGTTTTCTCATCCGATGGTTCGTTTTGGCGCTACACACCAAAACGTCCCAAATTCTAACTCTGTCGTTTTTTCGAAAAATGTTGAAAATTTTTTCTCTCCGATTGACTTGAAACTCACCATACAGATAGAGAATTTCACGCTGATTCCAAATCTGAAATCCGTTTTCCAATCCGATGCTTCGTTTTAAAGCTACAGCCCAAAACGTCCCAAATTCTAACTCTGTCGTTTTTCGCCAATGTCCCAAAATCTTAAATGGCGTCTCACATCTAAACGAAGACAGATAGGAACAAGCCGATTCTTTCAGTGAATTTGTCTCACTCTTAGCTTTCAAACGAGCTATGGCACGACAAAATCCGTCCACTAGAAGCAAAGATCGAAGCGAGCTGTCCAGAGGGGGGGGACGTCAGCGAAAATTTTTTCTCTCCGATGGCGTTCAAATTCACCATACCGATGCAGAATTTCACGCTGAATCCGAATCTGGCCTCCGTTTTCTCATCCGATGGTTCGTTTTGGCGCTACACACCAAAACGTCCCAAATTCTAACTCTGTCGTTTTTTCGAAAAATGTTGAAAATTTTTTCTCTCCGATTGACTTGAAACTCACCATACAGATAGAGAATTTCACGCTGATTCCAAATCTGAAATCCGTTTTCCAATCCGATGCTTCGTTTTGAAGCTACAGCCCAAAACGTCCCAAATTCTAACTCTGTCGTTTTTCGCCAATGTCCCAAAATCTTAAATGGCGTCTCACATCTAAACGAAGACAGATAGGAACAAGCCGATTCTTTCAGTGAATTTGTCTCACTCTTAGCTTTCAAACGAGCTATGGCACGACAAAATCCGTCCACTAGAAGCCAAGATCGAAGCGAGCTGTCCAGAGGGGGGGGACGTCAGCGAAAATTTTTCTCTCCGATTGCGTTCAAATTCACCATACCGATGCAGAATTTCACGCTGAATCCGAATCTGGCCTCCGTTTTCTCATCCGATGCTTCGTTTTGGCGCTACACACCAAAACGTCCCAAATTCTAACTCTGTCGTTTTTTCGAAAAATGTTGAAAATTTTTTCTCTCCGATTGACTTGAAACTCACCATGCAGGTAGAGAATTTCACGCTGATTCCAAATCTGAAATCCGTTTTCCAATCCGATGCTTCGTTTTGAAGCTACAGCCCAAAACGTCCCAAATTCTAACTCTGTCGTTTTTCGCCAATGTCCCAAAATCTTAAATGGCGTCTCACATCTAAACGAAGACAGATATGAACAAGCCGATTCTTTCAGTGAATTTGTCTCACTCTTAGCTTTCAAACGAGCTATGGCACGACAAAATCCGTCCACTAGAAGCCAAGATCGAAGCGAGCTGTCCAGAGGGGGGGGACGTCAGCGAAAATTTTTTCTCTCCGATTGCTTTCAAATTCACCATACCGATGCAGAATTTCACGCTGAATCCGAATCTGGCCTCCGTTTTCTCATCCGATGGTTCGTTTTGGCGCTACACACCAAAACGTCCCAAATTCTAACTCTGTCGTTTTTTCGAAAAATGTTGAAAATTTTTTCTCTCCGATTGACTTGAAACTCACCATACAGATAGAGAATTTCACGCTGATTCCAAATCTGAAATCCGTTTTCCAATCCGATGCTTCGTTTTGAAGCTACAGCCCAAAACGTCCCAAATTCTAACTCTGTCGTTTTTCGCCAATGTCCCAAAATCTTAAATGGCGTCTCACATCTAAACGAAGACAGATAGGAACAAGCCGATTTTTTCAGTGAATTTGTCTCACTCTTAGCTTTCAAACGAGCTATGGCACGACAAAATCCGTCCACTAGAAGCCAAGATCGAAGCGAGCGGTCCAGAGGGGGGGGACGTCAGCGAAAATTTTTTCTCTCCGATTGCGTTCAAATTCACCATACCGATGCAGAATTTCACGCTGAATCCGAATCTGGCCTCCGTTTTCTCATCCGATGGTTCGTTTTGGCGCTACACACCAAAACGTCCCAAATTCTAACTCTGTCGTTTTTTCGAAAAATGTTGAAAATTTTTTCTCTCCGATTGACTTGAAACTCACCATACAGATAGAGAATTTCACGCTGATTCCAAATCTGAAATCCGTTTTCCAATCCGATGCTTCGTTTTGAAGCTACAGCCCAAAACGTCCCAAATTCTAACTCTGTCGTTTTTCGCCAATGTCCCAAAATCTTAAATGGCGTCTCACATCTAAACGAAGACAGATATGAACAAGCCGATTCTTTCAGTGAATTTGTCTCACTCTTAGCTTTCAAACGAGCTATGGCACGACAAAATCCGTCCACTAGAAGCCAAGATCGAAGCGAGCTGTCCAGAGGGGGGGGACGTCAGCGAAAATTTTTCTCTCCGATTGCGTTCAAATTCACCATACCGATGCAGAATTTCACGCTGAATCCGAATCTGGCCTCCGTTTTCTCATCCGATGGTTCGTTTTGGCGCTACACACCAAAACGTCCCAAATTCTAACTCTGTCGTTTTTTCGAAAAATGTTGAAAATTTTTCTCTCCGATTGCCTTGAAACTCACCATACAGATAGAGAATTTCACGCTGATTCCAAATCTGAAATCCGTTTTCCAATCCGATGCTTCGTTTTGAAGCTACAGCCCAAAACGTCCCAAATTCTAACTCTGTCGTTTTTCGCCAATGTCCCAAAATCTTAAATGGCGTCTCACATCTAAACGAAGACAGATAGGAACAAGCCGATTCTTTCAGTGAATTTGTCTCACTCTTAGCTTTCAAACGAGCTATGGCACGACAAAATCCGTCCACTAGAAGCCAAGATCGAAGCGAGCTGTCCAGAGGGGGGGGGACGTCAGCGAAAATTTTTCTCTCCGATTGCGTTCAAATTCACCATACCGATGCAGAATTTCACGCTGAATCCGAATCTGGCCTCCGTTTTCTCATCCGATGGTTCGTTTTGGCGCTACACACCAAAACGTCCCAAATTCTAACTCTGTCGTTTTTTCGAAAAATGTTGAAAATTTTTTCTCGCCGATTGACTTGAAACTCACCATACAGATAGAGAATTTCACGCTGATTCCAAATCTGAAATCCGTTTTCCAATCCGATGCTTCGTTTTGAAGCTACAGCCCAAAACGTCCCAAATTCTAACTCTGTCGTTTTTCGCCAATGTCCCAAAATCTTAAATGGCGTCTCACATCTAAACGAAGACAGATATGAACAAGCCGACTCTTTCAGTGAATTTGTCTCACTCTTAGCTTTCAAACGAGCTATTGCACGACAAAATCCGTCCACTAGAAGCCAAGATCGAAGCGGTCCAGAGGGGGGGGACGTCAGCGAAAATTTTTCTCTCCGATTGCGTTCAAATTCACCATACCGATGCAGAATTTCACGCTGAATCCGAATCTGGCCTCCGTTTTCTCATCCGATGGTTCGTTTTGGCGCTACACACCAAAACGTCCCAAATTCTAACTCTGTCGTTTTTTCGAAAAATGTTGAAAATTTTTTCTCTCCGATTGCTTGAAACTAAAAAACCCCCCAAAATAACAACAGAAAATAGAGAATTTCACGCTGATTCCAAATCTGAAATCCGTTTTCCAATCCGATGCTTCGTTTTGAAGCTACAGCCCAAAACGTCCCAAATTCTAACTCTGTCGTTTTTCGCCATTCCCAAAATCTTAAATGGCGTCTCACATCTAAACGAAGACAGATATGAACAAGCCGATTCTTTCAGTGAATTTGTCTCACTCTTAGCTTTCAAACGAGCTATGGCACGACAAAATCCGTCCACTGGAAGCCAAAATCGACGCGAGCTGTCCAGAGGGGGGGGACGTCAGCGAAAATTTTTTCTCTCCGATTGACTTGAAACTCACCATACAGATAGAGAATTTCACGCTGATTCCAAATCTGAAATCCGTTTTCCAATCCGATGCTTCGATTTGAAGCTACAGCCCAAAACGTCCCAAATTCTAACTCTGTCGTTTTTCGCCAATGTCCCAAAATCTTAAATGGCGTCTCACATCTAAACGAAGACAGATAGGAACAAGCCGATTCTTTCAGTGAATTTGTCTCACTCTTAGCTTTCAAACGAGCTATGGCACGACAAAATCCGACCACTGGAAGCCAAAATCGAAGCGAGCTGTCCAGAGGGGGGGGACGTCAGCGAAAATTTTTTCTCTCCGATTGACTTGAAACTCACCATACAGATAGAGAATTTCACGCTGATTCCAAATCTGAAATCCGTTTTCCAATCCGATGCTTCGTTTTGAAGCTACAGCCCAAAACGTCCCAAATTCTTACTCTGTCGTTTTTCGCCAATGTCCCAAAATCTTAAATGGCGTCTCACATCTAAACGAAGACAGATAGGAACAAGCCGATTCTTTCAGTGAATTTGTCTCACTCTTAGCTTTCAAACGAGCTATGGCACGACAAAATCCGTCCACTCGAAGCCAACTCGAAGCGAGCTGTCCAGAGGGGGGGACGTCAGCGAAAATTTTTTCTCTCCGATTGACTTGAAACTCACCATACAGATAGAGAATTTCACCTGATTCCAAATCTGAAATCCGTTTTCCAATCCGATGCTTCGTTTTGAAGCTACAGCCCAAAACGTCCCAAATTCTAACTCTGTCGTTTTTTCGAAAAATGTTGAAAATTTTTTCTCTCCGATTGACTTGAAACTCACCATACAGATAGAGAATTTCACGCTGATTCCAAATCTGAAATCCGTTTTCAAATCCGATGCTTCGTTTTGGCGCTACACACCAAAACGTCCCAAATTCTAACTCTGTCGTTTTTTCGAAAAATGTTGAAAATTTTTTCTCTCCGATTGACTTGAAACACACCATACAGATAGAGAAATTCACGCTGATTCCAAATCTGAAATCCGTTTTCCAATCCGATGCTTCGTTTTGAAGCTACAGCCCAAAACGTCCCAAATTCTAACTCTGTCGTTTTTCGCCAATGTCCCAAAATCTTAAATGGCGTCTCACATCTAAACGAAGACAGATATGAACAAGCCGATTCTTTCAGTGAATTTGTCTCACTCTTAGCTTTCAAACGAGCTATGGCACGACAAAATCCGTCCACTGGAAGCCAAAATCGAAGCGAGCTGTCCAAAGGGGGGGACGTCAGCGAAAATTTTTTCTCTCCGATGGCGTTCAAATTCACCATACCGATGCAGAATTTCACGCTGAATCCGAATCTGGCCTCCGTTTTCTCATCCGATGGTTCGTTTTGGCGCTACACACCAAAACGTCCCAAATTCTAACTCTGTCGTTTTTTCGAAAAATGTTGAAAATTTTTTCTCTCCGATTGACTAGAAAAAACAAACCCATTTAGATAGGAATTTCACGCTGATTCCAAATCTGAAATCCGTTTTCCAATCCGATGCTTCGTTTTGAAGCTACAGCCCAAAACGTCCCAAATTCTAACTCTGTCGTTTTTTCGCCAATGTCCCAAAATCTTAAATGGCGTCTCACATCTAAGCGAGGGACAGATACTCACTCCTTACTTTCAAACGAGCTATGGCACAGACAAAATCCGAAAATTTTTTTTTTCTACCACTCCGGATTTTTTTGAAACTTGATACACACCCCATACAGGCCGGTAGTGGTAGAGAAATTTCACGCTGTATCCGAATCTGAAATATCCGTTTTCAACTCCGATGCTTCGTTTTTGGCGCTACACACCAAAACGTCCCAAATTCTAACTCTGTCGTTTTTTCGAAAAATGTTGAAAATTTTTTCTCTCCGATTGACTTGAAACTCACCATACAGATAAAGAATTTCACGCTGATTCCAAATCTGAAATCCGTTGTTCCAATCACGATGCTTCGTTTTGAAGCTACAGCCCAAAATCGATCCCAAATTCTAAACTCTGTCGTTTTTTTCGCCAATGTCCAAATCCTTTCTCTCCGATGTCGTTAAACTCACATCCTAAACGAAGACAGATAATTTCACGCTGATTCCAAATCTGAAATCCGTTTTCCAATCCGATGCTTCGTTTTGAAGCTACAGCCCAAAACGTCCCAAATTCTAACTTCACTCGAATTTGTCTCACCTCTTAGCTTTCAAACGAGATTAAATGGCGTCGACAAATTCCGTACACTAGAACGCAACAGTTCGAAGGTCGAGCTGTTGCAGAGGGGGGGGGGGACGATAGTCAGCGAAAATTATTAAGCTCTCCGATTGACGTTAAATTCACCATATAGATGAGGAATTTCTCACGCTGAATCCAAAATCTGGAAATCCGTTTTCCCCCAATCCGATGCTTCGTTTTGGCGTTTAATAAACTGCTACACACCAAAACGTCCCAAATTCTAACTGTCGTTGTTTCGAAGAATGTTGAAAATGTTTTCTCTCCGATTGCGTTCAAATTCACCATACCGATGCAGAATTTCACGCTGAATCCGAATCTGAAATCCGTTTTATCATCCGATGCTTCGTTTTGGCGCTTACACACCAAAACGTCCCAAATTTAACTCTGCGGTGTTTCGAAAAATGTTGAAAATTTTTTCTCTCCGATTGACTTGAAACTCACCATACAGATAAAGAATTTGACGCTGATTCCAAATCTGAAATCCGTTTTCTCATCCGATGCTTCGTTTGGGCGCTACAGCCCAAAACGTCCCAAATTCTAACTCTGTCGTTTTTCGCCAATGTCCCAAAATCTTAAATGGCGTCTCACATCTAAACGAAGACAGATATGAACAAGCCGATTCTTTCAGTGAATTTGTCTCACTCATAGCTTTCAAACGAGCTATGGCACGACAAAATCCGTCCACTAGAAGCCAAGATCGAAGCGAGCTGTCCAGAGGGGGGGGACGTCAGCGAAAATTTTTCTCTCCGATTGCGTTCAAATTCACCATACTGATGAGGAATTTCACGCTGAATCCAAATCTGAAATCCGTTTTCTCATCCGATGGTTCGTTTTGGCGCTACACACCAAAACGTCCCAAATTCTAACTCTGTCGTTGTTTCGAAAAATGTTGAAAATTTTTTCTCTCCGATTGACTTGAAACTCACCATACAGATAGAGAATTTCACGCTGATTCCAAATCTGAAATCCGTTTTCCAATCCGATGCTTCGTTTTGGCGCTACACACCAAAACGTCCCAAATTCTAACTGTCGTTTTTTCGAAAAATGTTGAAAATTTTTTCTCTCCGATTGACTTGAAACTCACCATACAGATAGAGAATTTCACGCTGATTCCAAATCTGAAATCCGTTTTCCAATCCGATGCTTCGTTTTGAAGCTACAGCCCAAAACGTCCCAAATTCTAACTCTGTCGTTTTTCGCCCATGTCCCAAAATCTTAAATGGCGTCTCACATCTAAACGAAGACAGATAGGAACAAGCCGATTCTTTCAGTGAATTTGTCTCACTCTTAGCTTTCAAACGAGCTATGGCACGACAAAATCCGTCCACTGGAAGCCAAAATCGAAGCGAGCTGTCCAGAGGGGGGGACGTCAGCGAAAATTTTTCTCTCCGATTGCGTTCAAATTCACCATACCGATGCAGAATTTCACGCTGAATCCGAATCTGGCCTCCGTTTTCTCATCCGATGGTTCGTTTTGGCGCTACACACCAAAACGTCCCAAATTCTAACTGTCGTTTTTTCGAAAAATGTTGAAAATTTTTTCTCTCCGATTGACTTGAAACTCACCATACAGATAGAGAATTTCACGCTGATTCCAAATCTGAAATCCGTTTTCCCATCCGATGCTTCGTTTTGAAGTTACAGCCCAAAACGTCCCAAATTCTAACTCTGTCGTTTTTCGCCAATGTCCCAAAATCTTAAATGGCGTCTCACATCCGTCCACTAGAAGCAAAGTTGGAAGGTCGGTGCAGAGGGGGGGGGACGTCAGCGAAAATTTTTCTCTCCGATTGCGTTCAAATTCACCATACAGATGCAGAATTTCACGCTGAATCCGAATCTGGCCTCCGTTTTCTCATCCGATGGTTCGTTTTGGCGCTACACACCAAAACGTCCCAAATTCTAACTGTCGTTTTTTCGAAAAATGTTGAAAATAATTTCCCTCCGATTGACTTGAAACACACCATACAGATAGAGAATTTGACGCTGATTCCAAATCTGAAATCCGTTTTCCAATCCGATGCTTCGTTTTGAAGCTACAGCCCAAAACGTCCCAAATTCTAACTCTGTCGTTTTTTCGAAAAATGTTGAAAATTTTTTCCCTCCGATTGACTTGAAACTCACCATACAGATAGAGAATTTCACGCTGAATCCGAATCTGAAATCCGTTTTCCAATCCGATGCTTCGTTTTGAAGCTACAGCCCAAAACGTCCCAAATTCTAACTCTGTCGTTTTTCGCCAATGTCCCAAAATCTTAAATGTCGTCTCACATCTAAACGAAGACAGATATGAACAAGCCGTTTGTTTCACTGAATTTGTCTCACTCTTAGCTTTCAAACGAGCTATGGCACGACAAAATCCATCCACTAGAAGCAAAGTTGGAAGGTCGGTGCAGAGGGGGGGGACGTCAGCGAAAATTTTTCTCTCCGATTGCGTTCAAATTCACCATACCGATGAGGAATTTCACGCTGAATCCGAATCTGGCCTCCGTTTTCTCATCCGATGGTTCGTTTTGGCGCTACACACCAAAACGTCCCAAATTCTAACTCTGTCGTTTTTTCGAAAAATGTTGAAAATTTTTTCTCTCCGATTGACTTGAAACACACCATATAGATAAGGAATTTCACGCTGATTCCAAATCTGAAATCCGTTTTCCAATCCGATGCTTCGTTTTGGCGCTACACACCAAAACGTCCCAAATTCTAACTGTCGTTTTTTCGAAAAATGTTGAAAATTTTTTCTCTCCGATTGACTTGAAACACACCATACAGATAGAGAATTTGACGCTGATTCCAAATCTGAAATCCGTTTTCCAATCCGATGCTTCGTTTTGAAGCTACAGCCCAAAACGTCCCAAATTCTAACTCTGTCGTTTTTCGCCAATGTCCCAAATCTTAAATGGCGTCTCACATCTAAACGAAGACAGATATGAACAAGCCGTTTGTTTCACTGAATTTGTCTCACTCTTAGCTTTCAAACGAGCTATGGCACGACAAAATCCGTCCACTAGAAGCAAAGGTGGAAGGTCGGTGCAGAGAGGGGGGACGTCAGCGAAATTTTTTTTCTCCGATTGCGTTCAAATTCACCATACCGATGCAGAATTTCACGCTGAATCCGAATCTGGCCTCCGTTTTCTCATCCGATGGTTCGTTTTGGCGCTACACACCAAAACGTCCCAAATTCTAACTGTCGTTTTTTCGAAAAATGTTGAAAATTTTTTCTCTCCGATTGACTTGAAACACACCATACAGATAGAGAATTTGACGCTGAATCCGAATCTGAAATCCGTTTTCCAATCCGATGCTTCGTTTTGGCGCTACACACCAAAACGTCCCAAATTCTAACTCTGTCGTTTTTTCGAAAAATGTTGAAAATTTTTTCTCTCCGATTGACTTGAAACTCACCATACAGATAGAGAATTTGACGCTGAATCCGAATCTGAAATCCGTTTTCCAATCCGATGCTTCGTTTTGAAGCTACAGCCCAAAACGTCCCAAATTCTAACTCTGTCGTTTTTCGCCAATGTCCCAAAATCTTAAATGTCGTCTCACATCTAAACGAAGACAGATATGAGCAAGCCATTTTTTTCACTGAATTTGTCTCACTCTTAGCTTTCAAACGAGCTATGGCACGACAAAATCCATCCACTAGAAGCAAAGTTGGAAGGTCGGTGCAGAGGGGGGGGGGACGTCAGCGAAAATTTTTCTCTCCGATTGCGTTCAAATTCACCATACCGATGCAGAATTTCACGCTGAATCCGAATCTGGCCTCCGTTTTCTCATCCGATGGTTCGTTTGGGCGCTACACACCAAAACGTCCCAAATTCTAACTCTGTCGTTTTTTCGAAAAATGTTGAAAATTTTTTCTCTCCGATTGACTTGAAACTCACCATACAGATAGAGAATTTCACGCTGATTCCAAATCTGAAATCCGTTTTCCAATCCGATGCTTCGTTTTGGCGCTACACACCAAAACGTCCCAAATTCTAACTCTGTCGTTTTTTCGAAAAATGTTGAAACTTTTTTCTCTCCGATTGACTTGAAACTCACCATACAGATAGAGAACTTCACGCTGAATCCAAATCTGAAATCTGTTTTCCAATCCGATGCTTCGCTTTGGCGCTACAGCCCAAAACGTCCCAAATTCTAACTCTGTCGTTTTTCGCCAATGTCCCAAAATGTTGAAAATTTTTTCTCTCCGATTGACTTGAAACTCACCATACAGATAGAGAATTTCACGCTGATTCCAAATCTGAAATCCGTTTTCCAATCCGATGCTTCGTTTTGGCGCTACACACCAAAACGTCCCAAATTCTAACTCTGTCGTTTTTCGCCAATGTCCCAAAATCTTAAATGTCGTCTCACATCTAAACGAAGACAGATATGAACAAGCCGTTTGTTTCACTGAATTTGTCTCACTCTTAGCTTTCAAACGAGCTATGGCACGACAAAATCCATCCACTAGAAGCAAAGTTGGAAGGTCGGTGCAGAGGGGGGGGACGTCAGCGAAAATTTTTCTCTCCGATTGCGTTCAAATTCACCATACCGATGAGGAATTTCACGCTGAATCCGAATCTGGCCTCCGTTTTCCCATCCGATGCTTCGTTTTGGCGCTACACACCAAAACGTCCCAAATTCTAACTCTGTCGTTTTTTCGAAAAATGTTGAAAATTTTTTCTCTCCGATTGACTTGAAACTCACCATACAGATAGAGAATTTCACGCTGATTCCAAATCTGAAATCCGTTTTCCAATCCGATGCTTCGTTTTGGCGCTACACACCAAAACGTCCCAAATTCTAACTGTCGTTTTTTCGAAAAATGTTGAAAATAATTTCCCTCCGATTGACTTGAAACACACCATACAGATAGAGAATTTGACGCTGAATCCGAATCTGAAATCCGTTTTCCAATCCGATGCTTCGTTTTGAAGCTACAGCCCAAAACGTCCCAAATTCTAACTCTGTCGTTTTTTCGCCAATGTCCCAAAATCTTAAATGTCGTCTCACATCTAAACGAAGACAGATATGAGCAAGCCGTTTGTTTCACTGAATTTGTCTCACTCTTAGCTTTCAAACGAGCTATGGCACGACAAAATCCATCCACTAGAAGCAAAGTTGGAAGGTCGGTGCAGAGGGGGGGGACGTCAGCGAAAATTTTTCTCTCCGATTGCGTTCAAATTCACCATACCGATGAGGAATTTCACGCTGATTCCAAATCTGAAATCCGTTTTCCAATCCGATGGTTCGTTTTGGCGCTACACACCAAAACGTCCCAAATTCTAACTCTGTCGTTTTTTCGAAAAATGTTGAAAATTTTTTCTCTCCGATTGACTTGAAACACACCATATAGATAAGGAATTTCACGCTGATTCCAAATCTGAAATCCGTTTTCCAATCCGATGCTTCGTTTTGGCGCTACACACCAAAACGTCCCAAATTCTAACTCTGTCGTTTTTTCGAAAAATGTTGAAAATTTTTTCTCTCCGATTGACTTGAAACACACCATACAGATAGAGAATTTGACGCTGAATCCGAATCTGAAATCCGTTTTCCAATCCGATGCTTCGTTTTGAAGCTACAGCCCAAAACGTCCCAAATTCTAACTCTGTCGTTTTTCGCCAATGTCCCAAAATCTTAAATGGCGTCTCACATCTAAACGAAGACAGATATGAACAAGCCGTTTGTTTCACTGAATTTGTCTCACTCTTAGCTTTCAAACGAGCTATGGCACGACAAAATCCATCCACTAGAAGCAAAGTTGGAAGGTCGGTGCAGAGGGGGGGGGACGTCAGCGAAAATTTTTCTCTCCGATTGCGTTCAAATTCACCATACCGATGAGGAATTTCACGCTGAATCCGAATCTGGCCTCCGTTTTCTCATCCGATGGTTCGTTTTGGCGCTACACACCAAAACGTCCCAAATTCTAACTGTCGTTTTTTCGAAAAATGTTGAAAATTTTTTCTCTCCGATTGACTTGAAACACACCATATAGATAAGGAATTTCACGCTGATTCCAAATCTGAAATCCGTTTTCCAATCCGATGCTTCGTTTTGGCGCTACACACCAAAACGTCCCAAATTCTAACTGTCGTTTTTCGAAAAATGTTGAAAATTTTTTCTCTCCGATTGCCTTGAAACTCACCATACAGATAGAGAATTTCACGCTGATTCCAAATCTGAAATCCGTTTTCCAATCCGATGCTTCGTTTTGAAGCTACAGCCCAAAACGTCCCAAATTCTAACTGTCGTTTTTTCGAAAAATGTTGAAAATAATTTCCCTCCGATTGACTTGAAACACACCATACAGATAGAGAATTTGACGCTGAATCCGAATCTGAAATCCGTTTTCCAATCCGATGCTTCGTTTTGAAGCTACAGCCCAAAACGTCCCAAATTCTAACTCTGTCGTTTTTCGCCAATGTCCCAAAATCTTAAATGTCGTCTCACATCTAAACGAAGACAGATATGAACAAGCCGTTTGTTTCACTGAATTTGTCTCACTCATAGCTTTCAAACGAGCTATGGCACGACAAAATCCATCCACTAGAAGCAAAGTTGGAAGGTCGGTGCAGAGAGGGGGGGACGTCAGCGAAAATTTTTCTCTCCGATTGCGTTCAAATTCACCATACCGATGAGGAATTTCACGCTGAATCCGAATCTGGCCTCCGTTTTCTCATCCGATGGTTCGTTTTGGCGCTACACACCAAAACGTCACAAATTCTAACTCTGTCGTTTTTTCGAAAAATGTTGAAAATTTTTTCTCTCCGATTGACTTGAAACACACCATATAGATAAGGAATTTCACGCTGATTCCAAATCTGAAATCCGTTTTCCAATCCGATGCTTCGTTTTGGCGCTACACACCAAAACGTCCCAAATTCTAACTGTCGTTTTTTCGAAAAATGTTGAAAATTTTTTCTCTCCGATTGACTTGAAACACACCATACAGATAGAGAATTTGACGCTGAATCCGAATCTGAAATCCGTTTTCCAATCCGATGCTTCGTTTTGAAGCTACAGCCCAAAACGTCCCAAATTCTAACTCTGTCGTTTTTCGCCAATGTCCCAAAATCTTAAATGGCGTCTCACATCTAAACGAAGACAGATATGAACAAGCCATTTGTTTCACTGAATTTGTCTCACTCTTAGCTTTCAAACGAGCTATGGCACGACAAAATCCGTCCACTAGAAGCAAAGTTGGAAGGTCGGTGCAGAGGGGGGGGGACGTCAGCGAAAATTTTTCTCTCCGATTGCGTTAAAATTCACCATACCGATGAGGAATTTCACGCTGAATCCGAATCTGGCCTCCGTTTTCTCATCCGATGGTTCGTTTTGGCGCTACACACCAAAACGTCCCAAATTCTAACTCTGTCGTTTTTTCGAAAAATGTTGAAAATTTTTTCTCTCCGATTGACTTGAAACACACCATATAGATAAGGAATTTCACGCTGATTCCAAATCTGAAATCCGTTTTCCAATCCGATGCTTCGTTTTGGCGCTACACACCAAAACGTCCCAAATTCTAACTCTGTCGTTTTTTCGAAAAATGTTGAAAATTTTTTCTCTCCGATTGACTTGAAACACACCATACAGATAGAGAATTTGACGCTGAATCCGAATCTGAAATCCGTTTTCCAATCCGATGCTTCGTTTTGAAGCTACAGCCCAAAACGTCCCAAATTCTAACTCTGTCGTTTTTCGCCAATGTCCCAAAATCTTAAATGTCGTCTCACATCTAAACGAAGACAGATATGAACAAGCCGTTTGTTTCACTGAATTTGTCTCACTCATAGCTTTCAAACGAGCTATGGCACGACAAAATCCATCCACTAGAAGCAAAGTTGGAAGGTCGGTGCAGAGAGGGGGGGACGTCAGCGAAAATTTTTCTCTCCGATTGCGTTCAAATTCACCATACCGATGCAGAATTTCACGCTGAATCCGAATCTGGCCTCCGTTTTCTCATCCGATGGTTCGTTTTGGCGCTACACACCAAAACGTCCCAAATTCTAACTCTGTCGTTGTTTCGAAAAATGTTGAAAATTTTTTCTCTCCGATTGACTTGAAACACACCATATAGATAAGGAATTTCACGCTGATTCCAAATCTGAAATCCGTTTTCCAATCCGATGCTTCGTTTTGGCGCTACACACCAAAACGTCCCAAATTCTAACTGTCGTTTTTTCGAAAAATGTTGAAAATAATTTCCCTCCGATTGCCTTGAAACACACCATACAGATAGAGAATTTGACGCTGAATCCGAATCTGAAATCCGTTTTCCAATCCGATGCTTCGTTTTGAAGCTACAGCCCAAAACGTCCCAAATTCTAACTCTGTCGTTTTTCGCCAATGTCCCAAAATCTTAAATGTCGTCTCACATCTAAACGAAGACAGATATGAACAAGCCATTTGTTTCACTGAATTTGTCTCACTCATAGCTTTCAAACGAGCTATGGCACGACAAAATCCATCCACTAGAAGCAAAGTTGGAAGGTCGGTGCAGAGGGGGGGGACGTCAGCGAAAATTTTTCTCTCCGATTGCGTTCAAATTCACCATACCGATGAGGAATTTCACGCTGAATCCGAATCTGGCCTCCGTTTTCTCATCCGATGGTTCGTTTTGGCGCTACACACCAAAACGTCCCAAATTCTAACTCTGTCGTTTTTTCGAAAAATGTTGAAAATTTTTTCTCTCCGATTGACTTGAAACACACCATATAGATAAGGAATTTCACGCTGATTCCAAATCTGAAATCCGTTTTCCAATCCGATGCTTCGTTTTGGCGCTACACACCAAAACGTCCCAAATTCTAACTCTGTCGTTTTTTCGAAAAATGTTGAAAATTTTTTCTCTCCGATTGACTTGAAACACACCATACAGATAGAGAATTTGACGCTGAATCCGAATCTGAAATCCGTTTTCCAATCCGATGCTTCGTTTTGAAGCTACAGCCCAAAACGTCCCAAATTCTAACTCTGTCGTTTTTCGCCAATGTCCCAAAATATTAAATGTCGTCTCACATCTAAACGAAGACAGATATGAGCAAGCCATTTTTTTCACTGAATTTGTCTCACTCATAGCTTTCAAACGAGCTATGGCACGACAAAATCCATCCACTAGAAGCAAAGTTGGAAGGTCGGTGCAGAGGGGGGGGGACGTCAGCGAAAATTTTCTCTCCGATTGCGTTCAAATTCACCATACCGATGAGGAATTTCACGCTGAATCCGTATCTGTCCTCCGTTTTCTCATCCGATGGTTCGTTTTGGCGCTACACACCAAAACGTCCCAAATTCTAACTCTGTCGTTGTTTCGAAAAATGTTGAAAATTTTTTCTCTCCGATTGACTTGAAACACACCATATAGATAAGGAATTTCACGCTGATTCCAAATCTGAAATCCGTTTTCCAATCCGATGCTTCGTTTTGGCGCTACACACCAAAACGTCCCAAATTCTAACTCTGTCGTTTTTTCGAAAAATGTTGAAAATTTTTTCTCTCCGATTGACTTGAAACACACCATACAGATAGAGAATTTGACGCTGAATCCGAATCTGAAATCCGTTTTCCAATCCGATGCTTCGTTTTGAAGCTACAGCCCAAAACGTCCCAAATTCTAACTCTGTCGTTTTTCGCCAATGTCCCAAAATCTTAAATGTCGTCTCACATCTAAACGAAGACAGATATGAACAAGCCATTTGTTTCACTGAATTTGTCTCACTCATAGCTTTCAAACGAGCTATGGCACGACAAAATCCATCCACTAGAAGCAAAGTTGGAAGGTCGGTGCAGAGGGGGGGGACGTCAGCGAAAATTTTTCTCTCCGATTGCGTTCAAATTCACCATACCGATGCAGAATTTCACGCTGAATCCGAATCTGAAATCCGTTTTCTCATCCGATGCTTCGTTTTGAAGCTACAGCCCAAAACGTCCCAAATTCTAACTCTGTCGTTTTTTCGAAAAATGTTGAAAATTTTTTCTCTCCGATTGACTTGAAACACACCATACAGATAGAGAATTTGACGCTGATTCCAAATCTGAAATCCGTTTTCCAATCCGATGCTTCGTTTTGGCGCTACACACCAAAACGTCCCAAATTCTAACTGTCGTTTTTTCGAAAAATGTTGAAAATAATTTCCCTCCGATTGCCTTGAAACACACCATACAGATAGAGAATTTGACGCTGAATCCGAATCTGAAATCCGTTTTCCAATCCGATGCTTCGTTTTGAAGCTACAGCCCAAAACGTCCCAAATTCTAACTCTGTCGTTTTTCGCCAATGTCCCAAAATCTTAAATGTCGTCTCACATCTAAACGAAGACAGATATGAACAAGCCATTTGTTTCACTGAATTTGTCTCACTCATAGCTTTCAAACGAGCTATGGCACGACAAAATCCATCCACTAGAAGCAAAGTTGGAAGGTCGGTGCAGAGGGGGGGGACGTCAGCGAAAATTTTTCTCTCCGATTGCGTTCAAATTCACCATACCGATGAGGAATTTCACGCTGAATCCGAATCTGGCCTCCGTTTTCTCATCCGATGGTTCGTTTTGGCGCTACACACCAAAACGTCCCAAATTCTAACTCTGTCGTTTTTTCGAAAAATGTTGAAAATTTTTTCTCTCCGATTGACTTGAAACACACCATATAGATAAGGAATTTCACGCTGATTCCAAATCTGAAATCCGTTTTCCAATCCGATGCTTCGTTTTGGCGCTACACACCAAAACGTCCCAAATTCTAACTCTGTCGTTTTTTCGAAAAATGTTGAAAATTTTTTCTCTCCGATTGACTTGAAACACACCATACAGATAGAGAATTTGACGCTGAATCCGAATCTGAAATCTGTTTTCCAATCCGATGCTTCGTTTTGAAGCTACAGCCCAAAACGTCCCAAATTCTAACTCTGTCGTTTTTCGCCAATGTCCCAAAATCTTAAATGTCGTCTCACATCTAAACGAAGACAGATATGAACAAGCCGTTTGTTTCACTGAATTTGTCTCACTCTTAGCTTTCAAACGAGCTATGGCACGACAAAATCCATCCACTAGAAGCAAAGTTGGAAGGTCGGTGCAGAGGGGGGGGACGTCAGCGAAAATTTTTCTCTCCGATTGCGTTCAAATTCACCATACCGATGAGGAATTTCACGCTGAATCCGAATCTGGCCTCCGTTTTCTCATCCGATGGTTCGTTTTGGCGCTACACACCAAAACGTCCCAAATTCTAACTCTGTCGTTTTTTCGAAAAATGTTGAAAATTTTTTCTCTCCGATTGACTTGAAACACACCATATAGATAAGGAATTTCACGCTGATTCCAAATCTGAAATCCGTTTTCCAATCCGATGCTTCGTTTTGGCGCTACACACCAAAACGTCCCAAATTCTAACTGTCGTTTTTTCGAAAAATGTTGAAAATTTTTTCCCTCCGATTGACTTGAAACACACCATACAGATAGAGAATTTGACGCTGAATCCGAATCTGAAATCCGTTTTCCAATCCGATGCTTCGTTTTGAAGCTACAGCCCAAAACGTCCCAAATTCTAACTCTGTCGTTTTTCGCCAATGTCCCAAAATCTTAAATGGCGTCTCACATCTAAACGAAGACAGATATGAACAAGCCATTTGTTTAACTGAATTTGTCTCACTCATAGCTTTCAAACGAGCTATGACACGACAAAACCCATCCACTAGAAGCAAAGTTGGAAGGTCGGTGCAGAGGGGGGGACGTCAGCGAAAATTTTTCTCTCCGATTGCGTTCAAATTCACCATACCGATGAGGAATTTCACGCTGAATCCGAATCTGGCCTCCGTTTTCTCATCCGATGGTTCGTTTTGGCGCTACACACCAAAACGTCCCAAATTCTAACTCTGTCGTTTTTTCGAAAAATGTTGAAAATTTTTTCTCTCCGATTGACTTGAAACTCACCATACAGATAAGGAATTTCACGCTGATTCCAAATCTGAAATCCGTTTTCCAATCCGATGCTTCGTTTGGGCGCTACACACCAAAACGTCCCAAATTCTAACTCTGTCGTTTTTTCGAAAAATGTTGAAAATTTTTTCCTCGCCGATTTCCTTGAAACCCACCATACAGATAGAGAATTTGACGCTGATTCCAAATCTGAAATCCGTTTTCCAATCCGATGCTTCGTTTTGAAGCTACAGCCCAAAACGTCCCAAATTCTAACTCTGTCGTTTTTCGCCAATGTCCCAAAATCTTAAATGTCGTCTCACATCTAAACGAAGACAGATATGAACAAGCCATTTGTTTCACTGAATTTGTCTCACTCATAGCTTTCAAACGAGCTATGGCACGACAAAATCCATCCACTAGAAGCAAAGTTGGAAGGTCGGTGCAGAGGGGGGGGACGTCAGCGAAAATTTTTCTCTCCGATTGCGTTCAAATTCACCATACCGATGAGGAATTTCACGCTGAATCCGAATCTGGCCTCCGTTTTCTCATCCGATGGTTCGTTTTGGCGCTACACACCAAAACGTCCCAAATTCTAACTCTGTCGTTTTTTCGAAAAATGTTGAAAATTTTTTCTCTCCGATTGACTTGAAACACACCATATAGATAAGGAATTTCACGCTGATTCCAAATCTGAAATCCGTTTTCCAATCCGATGCTTCGTTTTGGCGCTACACACCAAAACGTCCCAAATTCTAACTGTCGTTTTTTCGAAAAATGTTGAAAATTTTTTCTCTCCGATTGACTTGAAACACACCATACAGATAGAGAATTTGACGCTGAATCCGAATCTGAAATCTGTTTTCCAATCCGATGCTTCGTTTTGAAGTTACAGCCCAAAACGTCCCAAATTCTAACTCTGTCGTTTTTCGCCAATGTCCCAAAATCTTAAATGTCGTCTCACATCTAAACGAAGACAGATATGAACAAGCCGTTTGTTTCACTGAATTTGTCTCACTCATAGCTTTCAAACGAGCTATGGCACGACAAAATCCATCCACTAGAAGCAAAGTTGGAAGGTCGGTGCAGAGGGGGGGGACGTCAGCGAAAATTTTTCTCTCCGATTGCGTTCAAATTCACCATACCGATGCAGAATTTCACGCTGAATCCGAATCTGGCCTCCGTTTTCTCATCCGATGGTTCGTTTTGGCGCTACACACCAAAACGTCACAAATTCTAACTCTGTCGTTGTTTCGAAAAATGTTGAAAATTTTTTCTCTCCGATTGACTTGAAACACACCATATAGATAAGGAATTTCACGCTGATTCCAAATCTGAAATCCGTTTTCCAATCCGATGCTTCGTTTTGGCGCTACACACCAAAACGTCCCAAATTCTAACTGTCGTTTTTTCGAAAAATGTTGAAAATTTTTTCTCTCCGATTGACTTGAAACTCACCATACAGATAGAGAATTTGACGCTGATTCCAAATCTGAAATCCGTTTTCCAATCCGATGCTTCGTTTTGAAGCTACAGCCCAAAACGTCCCAAATTCTAACTCTGTCGTTTTTCGCCAATGTCCCAAAATCTTAAATGTCGTCTCACATCTAAACGAAGACAGATATGAACAAGCCATTTGTTTCACTGAATTTGTCTCACTCATAGCTTTCAAACGAGCTATGGCACGACAAAATCCATCCACTAGAAGCAAAGTTGGAAGGTCGGTGCAGAGGGGGGGGACGTCAGCGAAAATTTTTCTCTCCGATTGCGTTAAAATTCACCATACCGATGAGGAATTTCACGCTGAATCCGAATCTGGCCTCCGTTTTCTCATCCGATGGTTCGTTTTGGCGCTACACACCAAAACGTCCCAAATTCTAACTCTGTCGTTTTTTCGAAAAATGTTGAAAATTTTTTCTCTCCGATTGACTTGAAACACACCATATAGATAAGGAATTTCACGCTGATTCCAAATCTGAAATCCGTTTTCCAATCCGATGCTTCGTTTTGGCGCTACACACCAAAACGTCCCAAATTCTAACTCTGTCGTTTTTTCGAAAAATGTTGAAAATTTTTTCTCTCCGATTGCCTTGAAACACACCATACAGATAGAGAATTTGACGCTGAATCCGAATCTGAAATCTGTTTTCCAATCCGATGCTTCGTTTTGAAGCTACAGCCCAAAACGTCCCAAATTCTAACTCTGTCGTTTTTCGCCAATGTCCCAAAATCTTAAATGTCGTCTCACATCTAAACGAAGACAGATATGAACAAGCCGTTTGTTTCACTGAATTTGTCTCACTCATAGCTTTCAAACGAGCTATGGCACGACAAAATCCATCCACTAGAAGCAAAGTTGGAAGGTCGGTGCAGAGGGGGGGGGACGTCAGCGAAAATTTTTCTCTCCGATTGCGTTCAAATTCACCATACCGATGCAGAATTTCACGCTGAATCCGAATCTGGCCTCCGTTTTCTCATCCGATGGTTCGTTTTGGCGCTACACACCAAAACGTCCCAAATTCTAACTCTGTCGTTGTTTCGAAAAATGTTGAAAATTTTTTCTCTCCGATTGACTTGAAACACACCATATAGATAAGGAATTTCACGCTGATTCCAAATCTGAAATCCGTTTTCCAATCCGATGCTTCGTTTTGGCGCTACACACCAAAACGTCCCAAATTCTAACTGTCGTTTTTTCGAAAAATGTTGAAAATAATTTCCCTCCGATTGCCTTGAAACACACCATACAGATAGAGAATTTGACGCTGAATCCGAATCTGAAATCCGTTTTCCAATCCGATGCTTCGTTTTGAAGCTACAGCCCAAAACGTCCCAAATTCTAACTCTGTCGTTTTTCGCCAATGTCCCAAAATCTTAAATGTCGTCTCACATCTAAACGAAGACAGATATGAACAAGCCATTTGTTTCACTGAATTTGTCTCACTCATAGCTTTCAAACGAGCTATGGCACGACAAAATCCATCCACTAGAAGCAAAGTTGGAAGGTCGGTGCAGAGGGGGGGGGACGTCAGCGAAAATTTTTCTCTCCGATTGCGTTCAAATTCACCATACCGATGAGGAATTTCACGCTGAATCCGAATCTGGCCTCCGTTTTCTCATCCGATGGTTCGTTTTGGCGCTACACACCAAAACGTCACAAATTCTAACTCTGTCGTTTTTTCGAAAAATGTTGAAAATTTTTTCTCTCCGATTGACTTGAAACACACCATATAGATAAGGAATTTCACGCTGATTCCAAATCTGAAATCCGTTTTCCAATCCGATGCTTCGTTTTGGCGCTACACACCAAAACGTCCCAAATTCTAACTGTCGTTTTTTCGAAAAATGTTGAAAATTTTTTCTCTCCGATTGACTTGAAACACACCATACAGATAGAGAATTTGACGCTGAATCCGAATCTGAAATCTGTTTTCCAATCCGATGCTTCGTTTTGAAGTTACAGCCCAAAACGTCCCAAATTCTAACTCTGTCGTTTTTCGCCAATGTCCCAAAATCTTAAATGTCGTCTCACATCTAAACGAAGACAGATATGAACAAGCCGTTTGTTTCACTGAATTTGTCTCACTCATAGCTTTCAAACGAGCTATGGCACGACAAAATCCATCCACTAGAAGCAAAGTTGGAAGGTCGGTGCAGAGGGGGGGGGACGTCAGCGAAAATTTTTCTCTCCGATTGCGTTCAAATTCACCATACCGATGAGGAATTTCACGCTGAATCCGAATCTGGCCTCCGTTTTCTCATCCGATGGTTCGTTTTGGCGCTACACACCAAAACGTCACAAATTCTAACTCTGTCGTTGTTTCGAAAAATGTTGAAAATTTTTTCTCTCCGATTGACTTGAAACACACCATATAGATAAGGAATTTCACGCTGATTCCAAATCTGAAATCCGTTTTCCAATCCGATGCTTCGTTTTGGCGCTACACACCAAAACGTCCCAAATTCTAACTGTCGTTTTTTCGAAAAATGTTGAAAATTTTTTCCCTCCGATTGCCTTGAAACACACCATACAGATAGAGAATTTGACGCTGAATCCGAATCTGAAATCCGTTTTCCAATCCGATGCTTCGTTTTGAAGCTACAGCCCAAAACGTCCCAAATTCTAACTCTGTCGTTTTTCGCCAATGTCCCAAAATCTTAAATGTCGTCTCACATCTAAACGAAGACAGATATGAACAAGCCGTTTGTTTCACTGAATTTGTCTCACTCATAGCTTTCAAACGAGCTATGGCACGACAAAATCCATCCACTAGAAGCAAAGTTGGAAGGTCGGTGCAGAGGGGGGGGGGACGTCAGCGAAAATTTTTCTCTCCGATTGCGTTCAAATTCACCATACCGATGCAGAATTTCACGCTGAATCCGAATCTGGCCTCCGTTTTCTCATCCGATGGTTCGTTTTGGCGCTACACACCAAAACGTCCCAAATTCTAACTCTGTCGTTGTTTCGAAAAATGTTGAAAATTTTTTCTCTCCGATTGACTTGAAACACACCATATAGATAAGGAATTTTACGCTGATACCAAATCTGAAATCCGTTTTCCAATCCGATGCTTCGTTTTGGCGCTACACACCAAAACGTCCCAAATTCTAACTGTCGTTTTTTCGAAAAATGTTGAAAATATTTTCCCTCCGATGGCCTTGAAACACACCATACAGATAGAGAATTTGACGCTGAATCCGAATCTGAAATCCGTTTTCCAATCCGATGCTTCGTTTTGAAGCTACAGCCCAAAACGTCCCAAATTCTAACTCTGTCGTTTTTCGCCAATGTCCCAAAATCTTAAATGTCGTCTCACATCTAAACGAAGACAGATATGAACAAGCCATTTGTTTCACTGAATTTGTCTCACTCATAGCTTTCAAACGAGCTATGGCACGACAAAATCCATCCACTAGAAGCAAAGTTGGAAGGTCGGTGCAGAGGGGGGGGACGTCAGCGAAAATTTTTCTCTCCGATTGCGTTAAAATTCACCATACCGATGAGGAATTTCACGCTGAATCCGAATCTGGCCTCCGTTTTCTCATCCGATGGTTCGTTTTGGCGCTACACACCAAAACGTCACAAATTCTAACTCTGTCGTTTTTTCGAAAAATGTTGAAAATTTTTTCTCTCCGATTGACTTGAAACACACCATATAGATAAGGAATTTCACGCTGATTCCAAATCTGAAATCCGTTTTCCAATCCGATGCTTCGTTTTGGCGCTACACACCAAAACGTCCCAAATTCTAACTGTCGTTTTTTCGAAAAATGTTGAAAATTTTTTCTCTCCGATTGACTTGAAACACACCATACAGATAGAGAATTTGACGCTGAATCCGAATCTGAAATCTGTTTTCCAATCCGATGCTTCGTTTTGAAGCTACAGCCCAAAACGTCCCAAATTCTAACTCTGTCGTTTTTCGCCAATGTCCCAAAATCTTAAATGTCGTCTCACATCTAAACGAAGACAGATATGAACAAGCCATTTGTTTCACTGAATTTGTCTCACTCATAGCTTTCAAACGAGCTATGGCACGACAAAATCCATCCACTAGAAGCAAAGTTGGAAGGTCGGTGCAGAGGGGGGGGGACGTCAGCGAAAATTTTTCTCTCCGATTGCGTTAAAATTCACCATACCGATGAGGAATTTCACGCTGAATCCGAATCTGGCCTCCGTTTTCTCATCCGATGGTTCGTTTTGGCGCTACACACCAAAACGTCCCAAATTCTAACTCTGTCGTTTTTTCGAAAAATGTTGAAAATTTTTTCTCTCCGATTGACTTGAAACACACCATATAGATAAGGAATTTCACGCTGATTCCAAATCTGAAATCCGTTTTCCAATCCGATGCTTCGTTTTGGCGCTACACACCAAAACGTCCCAAATTCTAACTGTCGTTTTTTCGAAAAATGTTGAAAATTTTTTCTCTCCGATTGACTTGAAACACACCATACAGATAGAGAATTTGACGCTGAATCCGAATCTGAAATCTGTTTTCCAATCCGATGCTTCGTTTTGAAGTTACAGCCCAAAACGTCCCAAATTCTAACTCTGTCGTTTTTCGCCAATGTCCCAAAATCTTAAATGTCGTCTCACATCTAAACGAAGACAGATATGAACAAGCCGTTTGTTTCACTGAATTTGTCTCACTCATAGCTTTCAAACGAGCTATGGCACGACAAAATCCATCCACTAGAAGCAAAGTTGGAAGGTCGGTGCAGAGGGGGGGGGACGTCAGCGAAAATTTTTCTCTCCGATTGCGTTCAAATTCACCATACCGATGCAGAATTTCACGCTGAATCCGAATCTGGCCTCCGTTTTCTCATCCGATGGTTCGTTTTGGCGCTACACACCAAAACGTCCCAAATTCTAACTCTGTCGTTTTTTCGAAAAATGTTGAAAATTTTTTCTCTCCGATTGACTTGAAACACACCATATAGATAAGGAATTTCACGCTGATTCCAAATCTGAAATCCGTTTTCCAATCCGATGCTTCGTTTTGGCGCTACACACCAAAACGTCCCAAATTCTAACTGTCGTTTTTTCGAAAAATGTTGAAAATATTTTCCCTCCGATGGCCTTGAAACACACCATACAGATAGAGAATTTGACGCTGAATCCGAATCTGAAATCCGTTTTCCAATCCGATGCTTCGTTTTGAAGCTACAGCCCAAAACGTCCCAAATTCTAACTCTGTCGTTTTTCGCCAATGTCCCAAAATCTTAAATGTCGTCTCACATCTAAACGAAGACAGATATGAACAAGCCATTTGTTTCACTGAATTTGTCTCACTCATAGCTTTCAAACGAGCTATGGCACGACAAAATCCATCCACTAGAAGCAAAGTTGGAAGGTCGGTGCAGAGGGGGGGGGACGTCAGCGAAAATTTTTCTCTCCGATTGCGTTAAAATTCACCATACCGATGAGGAATTTCACGCTGAATCCGAATCTGGCCTCCGTTTTCTCATCCGATGGTTCGTTTTGGCGCTACACACCAAAACGTCCCAAATTCTAACTCTGTCGTTTTTTCGAAAAATGTTGAAAATTTTTTCTCTCCGATTGACTTGAAACACACCATATAGATAAGGAATTTCACGCTGATTCCAAATCTGAAATCCGTTTTCCAATCCGATGCTTCGTTTTGGCGCTACACACCAAAACGTCCCAAATTCTAACTGTCGTTTTTTCGAAAAATGTTGAAAATTTTTTCTCTCCGATTGACTTGAAACACACCATACAGATAGAGAATTTGACGCTGAATCCGAATCTGAAATCTGTTTTCCAATCCGATGCTTCGTTTTGAAGCTACAGCCCAAAACGTCCCAAATTCTAACTCTGTCGTTTTTCGCCAATGTCCCAAAATCTTAAATGTCGTCTCACATCTAAACGAAGACAGATATGAACAAGCCGTTTGTTTCACTGAATTTGTCTCACTCATAGCTTTCAAACGAGCTATGGCACGACAAAATCCATCCACTAGAAGCAAAGTTGGAAGGTCGGTGCAGAGGGGGGGGGGACGTCAGCGAAAATTTTTCTCTCCGATTGCGTTCAAATTCACCATACCGATGCAGAATTTCACGCTGAATCCGAATCTGGCCTCCGTTTTCTCATCCGATGGTTCGTTTTGGCGCTACACACCAAAACGTCACAAATTCTAACTCTGTCGTTGTTTCGAAAAATGTTGAAAATTTTTTCTCTCCGATTGACTTGAAACACACCATATAGATAAGGAATTTCACGCTGATTCCAAATCTGAAATCCGTTTTCCAATCCGATGCTTCGTTTTGGCGCTACACACCAAAACGTCCCAAATTCTAACTGTCGTTTTTTCGAAAAATGTTGAAAATATTTTCCCTCCGATGGCCTTGAAACACACCATACAGATAGAGAATTTGACGCTGAATCCGAATCTGAAATCCGTTTTCCAATCCGATGCTTCGTTTTGAAGCTACAGCCCAAAACGTCCCAAATTCTAACTCTGTCGTTTTTCGCCAATGTCCCAAAATCTTAAATGTCGTCTCACATCTAAACGAAGACAGATATGAACAAGCCGTTTGTTTCACTGAATTTGTCTCACTCATAGCTTTCAAACGAGCTATGGCACGACAAAATCCATCCACTAGAAGCAAAGTTGGAAGGTCGGTGCAGAGGGGGGGGGACGTCAGCGAAAATTTTTCTCTCCGATTGCGTTCAAATTCACCATACCGATGAGGAATTTCACGCTGAATCCGAATCTGGCCTCCGTTTTCTCATCCGATGGTTCGTTTTGGCGCTACACACCAAAACGTCACAAATTCTAACTCTGTCGTTGTTTCGAAAAATGTTGAAAATTTTTTCTCTCCGATTGACTTGAAACACACCATATAGATAAGGAATTTGACGCTGATTCCAAATCTGAAATCCGTTTTCCAATCCGATGCTTCGTTTTGGCGCTACACACCAAAACGTCCCAAATTCTAACTGTCGTTTTTTCGAAAAATGTTGAAAATATTTTCTCTCCGATTGACTTGAAACACACCATACAGATAGAGAATTTGACGCTGAATCCGAATCTGAAATCCGTTTTCCAATCCGATGCTTCGTTTTGAAGCTACAGCCCAAAACGTCCCAAATTCTAACTCTGTCGTTTTTCGCCAATGTCCCAAAATCTTAAATGGCGTCTCACATCTAAACGAAGACAGATATGAACAAGCCGTTTGTTTCACTGAATTTGTCTCACTCATAGCTTTCAAACGAGCTATGGCACGACAAAATCCATCCACTAGAAGCAAAGTTGGAAGGTCGGTGCAGAGGGGGGGGACGTCAGCGAAAATTTTTCTCTCCGATTGCGTTCAAATTCACCATACCGATGAGGAATTTCACGCTGATTCCAAATCTGAAATCCGTTTTCCAATCCGATGCTTCGTTTTGGCGCTACACACCAAAACGTCCCAAATTCTAACTCTCGTTTTTTCGAAAAATGTTGAAAATTTTTTCTCTCCGATTGACTTGAAACACACCATACAGATAGAGAATTTCACGCTGATTCCAAATCTGAAATCCGTTTTCCAATCCGATGCTTCGTTTTGAAGCTACAGCCCAAAACGTCCCAAATTCTAACTCTGTCGTTTTTCGCCAATGTCCCAAAATCTTAAATGTCGTCTCACATCTAAACGAAGACAGATATGAACAAGCCGTTTGTTTCACTGAATTTGTCTCACTCTTAGCTTTCAAACGAGCTATGGCACGACAAAATCCATCCACTAGAAGCAAAGTTGGAAGGTCGGTGCAGAGGGGGGGGGACGTCAGCGAAAATTTTTCTCTCCGATTGCTTTCAAATTCACCATACAGATGCAGAATTTCACGCTGAATCCGAATCTGGCCTCCGTTTTCCCATCCGATGCTTCGTTTTGACGCTACAGCCCAAAACGTCCAAAATTCTAACTGTCGTTTTTTCGAAAAATGTTGAAAATTTTTTCTCTCCGATTGACTTGAAACTCACCATACAGATAGAGAATTTCACGCTGAATCCGAATCTGAAATCCGTTTTCCAATCCGATGCTTCGTTTTGAAGCTACAGCCCAAAACGTCCCAAATTCTAACTCTGTCGTTTTTCGCCAATGTCCCAAAATCTTAAATGGCGTCTCACATCTAAACGAAGACAGATATGAACAAGCCGTTTGTTTCACTGAATTTGTCTCACTCATAGCTTTCAAACGAGCTATGGCACGACAAAATCCGTCCACTAGAAGCAAAGTTGGAAGGTCGGTGCAGAGGGGGGGGGGGACGTCAGCGAAAATGTTTCTCTCCGATTGCGTTCAAATTCACCATACCGATGCAGAATTTCACGCTGAATCCGAATCTGGCCTCCGTTTTCTCATCCGATGGTTCGTTTGGGCGCTACACACCAAAACGTCCCAAATTCTAACTGTCGTTTTTTCGAAAAATGTTGAAAATTTTTTCTCTCCGATTGACTTGAAACTCACCATACAGATAGAGAATTTCACGCTGAATCCGAATCTGAAATCCGTTTTCCAATCCGATGCTTCGTTTTGAAGCTACAGCCCAAAACGTCCCAAATTCTAACTCTGTCGTTTTTCGCCAATGTCCCAAAATCTTAAATGGCGTCTCACATCTAAACGAAGACAGATATGAGCAAGCCGTTTGTTAGTAGTAAGCAAAACTCCACTTCTGGATAGCGCAAGATGGCCGCCATCGCTGAGTCCCCCCCCTCTGGCACGGCAGAGGTTGTGGTCTGTCGTGGTGTGCCGGCCAGGTGGGTTCACGTTCACAACATGTTCGCTGACGTCCCCCCCCCTCTGCAACGAGAGAGTGTGAGACTCGGGTGAGTTGGTCCGACCGCCTGGTTGACGTGGGCGACCGTCTAGGTTGACGTGGGCGACCGCCAGGATTAGTCTTGAGGCTATAGTGTGTGATGTTTTTGGTGCAATCTGCTGAATGTTGGGTTGTAAAATGGGTTGTTTCGAGTGGAAGGAGTGGTCGGATGAGAAAACGGAGGTCGGATTCGTATTCAGCGTGAAATTCTGCATCGGTAGGGTGAGTTTCAAGTCAATCGGTGAGAAAAATTTTCAACATTTTTCGAAAAACGACAGAGTTAGAATTTGGGACGTTTTGGTGTGTAGCGTCAAAACGAAGCATCGGATGAGAAAACGGAGGTCAGATTCGGATTCAGCGTGAAATTCTGCATCGGTAGGGTGAGTTTCAAGTCAATCGGAGAGAAAAAATTTTTGGCGGACGTCCCCCCCCCTGGACAGCTTGCTTCGATTTTGGCTTCCAGTGGACGGATTTTGTCGTGCGATAGCTCGTTTGAAAGCTAAGAGTGAGACAAATTCAGTGAAAGAATCGGCTTGTTCCTATCTGTCTTCGTTCAAAAGTTAGAGCGGTTACAAGATTTTAGGTCGGAGCTCGCTTACTTGAAAAAATCCTAAGTGTCAGAGTGACTTTGTATGGGTAAAATTTTGAAAATTTTCCAAAGTGTGGAATTTCGACCTGGGACCGCCACCAAAACATTTTTCATCAAATTTCACTGACCCCCCCCCCCCCGACAGCAATCTTCGAACTTTGGTTCTAGTGGACGGATTTTGTCTTACAGCTACTCGTTTGAAAGAGGAGAAAAAACTGCTCGACAACATTTTTTGTTGCGAGTCAATCGGACCAGCCGTTCAAAAGTTAGAGCGGTTACAAGATTTTAGGTCGGAGCTCGCTTACTTGAAAAAATCCTAAGTGTCAGAGTGACTTTGTATGGGTAAAATTTTGAAAATTTTCCAAAGTGTGGAATTTTGACCTGGGACCGCCACCAAAACATTTTTCATCAAATTTCACTGACCTCCCCCCTCCCCCGACAGCAATCTTCTAACTTTGGTTCTAGTGGACGGATTTTGTCTTACAGCTACTCGTTTGAAAGAGGAGAAAAAACTGCTCGACAACATTTTTTGTTGCGAGTCAATCGGACCAGCCGTTCAACAGTTAGAGCGGTTACAAGATTTTAGGTCGGAGCTCGCTCACCTGAAAAAATCCTAAGTGTCAGAGTGACTTTGTATGGGTAAAATTTTGAAAATTTTCCAAAGTGTGGAATTTCGACCTGGGACCGTCACCAAAACATTTTTCATCAAATTTCACTGACCTCCCCCCCCCCCGACAGCAATCTTCTAACTTTGGTTCTAGTGGACGGATTTTGTCTTACAGCTACTCGTTTGAAAGAGGGGAAAAAACTGCTCGACGCCATTTTCGCCGCGAGTCAATCGGACCAGCCGTTCGAAAGTTAGAGCTGTTACAAGATTTTAGGTCGGAGCTCGCTCACCTGAAAAAATCCTAAGTGTCAGAGTGGCTTTGTATGGGTAAAATTTTGAAAATTTTCCAAAGTGTGGAATTTCGACCTGGGACCGTCACCAAAACATTTTTCATCAAATTTTGAAATTTCACTGACGTCCCCCCCTCTGGACAGCTTGCTTCGATTTTGGCTTCCAGTGGACGGATTTTGTCGTGCGATAGCTCGTTTGAAAGCTAAGAGTGAGACACATTCAGTGAAAGAATCGGCTTGTTCCTATCTGTCTTCGTTTAGATGTGAGACGCCATTTAAGATTTTAGGTCGGAGTTCGCTCACCTGAAAAAATCCTAAGTGTCAGAGTGACTTTGTATGGGTAAAATTTTGAAATTTTTCCAAAGTGTGGAATTTCGACCTGGGACCGTCACCAAAACATTTTTCATCAAATTTCTCTGAATGAGGGGGGGAGGGGGGAGGGGGGGGTCAGTGAAATTTGATGAAAAATGTTTTGGTAAAGGTCCCAGGTCGAAATTCGGAAGTTTTAAATTTTTCAAAATTTTCACCACACTGGAGCTCTCACACTTAGGAATTTTTTCACTTGTGGCATGTTACATGCACATGTGCTGACGGACCAACTTCCCGTGGTCATATGAGAATTGTTCAGGTGTCATATTGTAAAGAATGATGAGACGAATCGTTTGCAACAAACCGCATGTCGCTACGATGAATACTTTCGGAGATAGAGCCATTTTAAGTTTTCTTCCGAGCATATATAAACCCCCGACAACGTAAGTCTGATCACTTCATCGAAAGACGAGGTAAGCGACGGTCGTCGCTCTGAGCTCCCGATATCGGGTGTTTCAAAGGACTCTATCTTTTGAAGTAGGCAAGCTATCTTCTTACTTCAAAGTTTGTATGATAGAGTTTGATAGTGTCTTTACTACTGATAAAATTTTTAAAAAGTAGTATGAGTAGTAAAATGCGGAATTTTTTAAAAATTCTTAATTTTCAGTTTTTTCAAAGTTTTAACATATAGACTAAGGTTTTCAAGTATCCTGAGTTCAAATATGCTATCAGATTTGAAATTTAACTAAGTCTAAGGCAGCTTTGAGGGGTTAGATCCCAGCTACTGATAACTACCTTTGACTCGGCGTTCCTGTTACCACTTCGGGGCAGTGACAATGATGTCTTCAGCTGTAAAGAGCGGGTATCGGGGAAGATCTCTCACTTCCCTAGTGATCAGTACAAGGCCTTCGGGCTGTTGACGGGATCGAGTGCCACTCACTACACTCTTTAGGAATATGACTGTACTACATGATTCCAAACTTATACAAATTTCATTATCTTACAGCTAACGATAAATCTAACATGGCTAACGACAAAAATCGTAAATACCATATCAAAATGTGTGTGTGCGGTCGTATAAATCGCAGTGCGGACGCCAAGGCTCACGTCAAGAAGGCGGGCACCGGCCACATGATTATCTTGAATAGGGTTGCGTGCGTGAAGTGTAGAGTGCTGAAGGGTGATGAGGATGAGGCGCGTTTTTACAGAGTGCATGCTGACTGTAGTGGTGGTTTAGTGACTGATTTGAGATTTACGCAGTTGATTGTGGAAGAGAGGGAGCGAATGTTGGCGATCGAGCGAGAGGGTAAGGCTGAGAATGTTGTTGAGAATGTTGTTGAGAATGATGAGTTGGCGAGAGCGGTTGCGTCGTTGGAGGGTGAGATTGGGCGAAAGAGAGTGCTTGAGAGTGATGATGAGGATGATGTGGATTTGGATAGGGAGCGAGTGAGGAAGCGTGTGAGGAAGTTGAGCTCTTCGTCATCGGAGGTGTCAGACATCGTCATCACCGACCCCCCGAAGAGCTCATCTTCCCCAATAGTGAAGGGTGGTGGGGTACGGAAGCAGTCGGCGCGGTGGGATGAGGACATGGAAAAGAAGCATGTGTCGCAGCAAGCGGCACATGCTTTGTTGGTAGATCGCTACGAAAGTTTGAAGAAGGTGAATGAGAGAACGTTGAGTGAGTTGAGTGAGCTGAAAATGAAGGAGGTGAAGTGTAAGGAGGTGGCAGATGAGAATATCCGTATGAGGCGTGTTGTGAAAGAGTTGAAGGAGAATGTGCGAGTGTTGGAAGACAAGAATGATGAGTGTGAGAAGAGGGCGAGTGCTGCGGAGAGGAGAATGGGAGAGGCAGAAGCGAAGTTTGAGGAGATGATGAAGGAGATGAGTGTGTTGAGAGCGAGGAATGTTGAGTTGGAGAGGACTGTGGCTCGGCGGGGTGATGAGAGGCAGGCGTGTGAGAAGTTGGAGCGCATGAGGGATGAGTGGGAACGTGTGAATGAGGATCGTTTGTTTGAATTTCACATCCCTATTCGGGATAATCATTTGGCCGGCGAAGTACTCGTAAACCAAAGTCTCGATGAAAGTATACTATGCTACAATGGTCATCCGAGTAAGAAATGCCTCCACGCCACACTAAGAATGCGCGGGCATCTGCACAAATTTTCAATCAGGAAGCCCGCGAGACTGCCTAAGGATGACTAACTTGGTAAGTGAAAAGCAAATAAGATAGTATATCCTATTCTAATACATATCATTTTCATTGCAGATCTTTGCCCGCCTTCACCACCCCATCAATTTACTCCCGAGAACGAACCATCGGCTCTCTTAAGGGCCACCTAGGGGCAAGACATGATAGAACCTCCACGCGGTTTGCCCTGGGCAGTCTTCGGACTGGCGAATACTATCATTAAGTTGAATCTGCTATCAGTCAACTTGAACGTTGCGTCGCGTTAGAGGGGTATATAAACCACTGCCTCTCATTTCATTTCATTTCAATCATGCAGACGCCGAACAGTCAAGTCAGCTCTCCTCGCGGACCGCAGTTAAGGCCGCGAAATTTATTTGAGGAGTTTGTCAGGCTAGAGGAGCAAGACAGAGTTTTTAATAATCTTGCTCGGATTGGCAATCCGATGACAGCAACTGCTGTCAATCCAACGGAATGGCGCTACATTCCACTTTTTAGCCATGTGCCAGTCAGTGTGGAAGTCGACAGTGCTACCAAAGAGAGAGTCAAAGACTCTCTCAGCAGAATTGGTAGGGTGTAAGATGACGTTACTCCCGAGAATGAACCATCGGCTGTCTTAAGGGCCACCATGGGGCAAGACATGATAGAACCTCCTCGCGGTTTGCCCTGGGCAGTCTTCGGACTGGCGAATACTATCATTAAGTTGAATCTGCTATCAGTCAACTTGAACATTATGCAGTCGATTGCTATCCCTGAAGCATTCTGATTCGCTGTTGAGCAATTCATTGTTGAAAACCCTATATAAGCCAGAAGATTGTAGCGCTTCTCATTCAATTTGAAGTCACGATGGAAGCGACATCTGGCGGCAACATTCCCGTCTTCACTGATGAAGACAACGGCATTCCCGAGTTCGTCATCCTCGACGAGTGGGATGAGGAGGATGAGAAGAAGGGGAAGATCAAGAGGATCGTTTGGACGGATGAGGTATGGACTCCAAATACCACTCGCATCCGAAAGGTGCCAGATGCACCAGTACGACCTCGGCGGTATAGGGTCTATGACAACCTAACCGTCATACCCATTGACTATTCCAGTCAATAGTCAAATTCACGTCCCCCGAGAACGAACCATCGGCTCTCTTAAGGGCCACCATGGGGCAAGACATGATAGAACCTCCTCGCGGTTTGCCCTGGGCAGTCTTTGGACTGGCGAATACTATCATTAAGTTGAATCTGCTATCAGTCAACTTGAACGTTGCAAATGAAGTTCAGTGTAATACTTCCTTTCGACGGGCGTTCCTGTAAAGGGCGGCGGTGAAACCCGTAGCTATGTATACCGCAAGGGACATTCGGCAATGGTCAATCTTGTTAAACCTCTCTGCGTCATGTTTGCAAGTGATTGCCTCTGTCTCAACGTAGTATGCATTCGCGCCAGGGCGACATTTAGCCAACTGTCGAAGGTTACCTAAAACTTTCCATTGCATACGTTATGAGAACCATGAGTTCTACCTGTCTCTATCAATGAGACGAATTGATGAATGGAATGAAATGGGAGGACACTCACGCGCCACAGGCAACATAACACACTTCTCTCTTCCGTAGTCAAACAAGCTCTTTACACATGGATCGCAGTCGATTGCTATCCCTGTATCAGAAGTGTAAGCTATCTTAATTTTATTTAACACTATTTCATCTACCATCATCACCCATATGAAGTGTCATAAGATTTACAAGTTAGACTAAGCGTTCTACTATTTGTAAATGAAAGATATAGTTTCACCAGTTTACAAGTTAAAAATAAAGTTTCAATAGTGTGTACGTTAGAAATAAATTTTTAGCTGTTTGTATATCAAAAACAAAGTTTCAAGAGTTTACAAGTTAGAAATAACGTTTCAATAGTGTATGCGTTAGAAATAAAGTTTTAGCTGTTTGTATATCAAAATAAAGTTTCAAGAGTTTACAAGTTAGAAATAAAGATTCAATAGTGTGTATGTTAGAAATAAAGGTATAAACTGTTTGTAAAAATAAGATCGCAAGATTTACTAGTTTACAAGTTAGACTAAGTGTAAATTATAATAAAATTATAACTGTTCACGAGTTAAAGCGTTGATGCAACGATGAACAATTAATAAGCTGAAAAGTTTTAGATTCACTTTAACATTACCATATGTTTACAGATAGAAATGTATCACAGCAAAGCTACTTCATGAGTTAGTTTGCCAGGAGTGTATCATCTCAAACTTTTACTCCGTCGTTGAAATTTCATGACGACTTTTTGCTAGACGAAAGTTAACACCAGAGGAGCGTAGGGGTGGGTGGCATAAAATACGCCTACAGCACTGAGAGAGTTGGAGTGCATGAGCTATGTACATTCTTTTGACGACGAGAGGAGCGATTTAGCCGATGGCGCAGGTAGTTTCCCAGAGCATGGAGGACATTGTTTAGGTGACTCTAAGGACGTATGTCGAGCTGCCTTCAGTGATAGGCTTCCAACTCATGATGAATGATGATATGCTTACGACCTACATTCAACCATTGGTGTATGCCCACACCCTTTCCCACAACGAGCTTGTCTGCCACATTGTATTCATGAGTGTGGCTCAAAGTAGGAAATTGATTGATGAGACTTTGCTGAAATATCCAAGGCGCGTATTCAAGCATGGTCGCCTACTGTTGGAGTATTATTATCAATGGCGCGACGACACACATTTGCCCACCCGTGTTTTACCACACCTATCAACGGAAGAATACAATAGAGCTTTAGTCGAGACGGTGAAAGGAGACGATGAGCGCTAGCGGGTGAATGAAGCATCGGTGAGAGTGGGAATCAACTTGATGCTATTCTCCAATGAGGATTGTTGTCTAATGAGAATCAAGCATTCCTTTATAAATAGAGAGCCTTCCACAGTGAGAATCATTCCATCGTTTAATTGCCAGCACATCTGAAAATTTAGTTATTTATCAACAATTCAATATCAGTTGATTTCAGCTATATGAAGGCCATCATTTCATTTTGCTGTCCTAAATCCATTATATTTGTGAATAAGCAACATCACATTTCAGCAAGTAGCAATGTTTTTTCGATAAAATTACAAAAGAAATTGCAAATTTCCCCTAAAAAATGCTTGCCATCCATGTGAGTTAATCTGTGAAATTGGGTGACAGATTTTATTAACCACAGAAAAATAAACTCACAATTCTGTAGGCCTACAATATGATTTGAGTGATACTTTTAAAACAATCATGTTTTCCTCATTCACGGTATAGCATAAAAGGCTGTTATTGAGTGATTACTCATATATTGATGACGTTAAAGCACAATTCCCTTTGCAACCTTTTGATTTGGAAAAGTTTATATGTCTATGATATGGGGCCTATGCGGCTAGGAAGCATCACTCTTGAGGCTGTCACATTCATCGAATGACATACAATTCATGGAATGAGGGTGTCTATATCCTGCAAAAAGCACCTCAAATGTTTTGAATTGCATGATTCGTATTGTCATGTGTATCATTGAAGAAACAAATGCAGACAACGGCACTTCAAAAATGTGTACAAATTTTTGGCATGAAAAACTTTGAACTGTAAGAGTCGTTGGCTGCACCGCTGCTGAAGTTGTATGAAAATAACTTAGTAACGTTGTCAATGATGACTCGCTGCCAAATGATCTGGAAGACATGGTGTTACATTTTAATGGAACTTTTCATATTTAGCTCACATTTACTACTTTTGCTACTTACAAATTGACAGTAGTAGATTGACTACATAATTTGAGTCGGCAGTTGTATTTTCTATTCAATGAAGCATGAATTGATGAATGACCATTCTGAAGTCGTGTGAATTAGAAGTCAGACCTAATCTTTAACTTCTACCCAATTCGGAGTATGCGACTTCCGTTATTCCATTTTCTGGAATGTCTGCATTCACTTGGTTGAGCTGGAACTACTCTCTAACCAAATTACTTCATATATATCTAAAACATAATTGTCTTTCTTCTTTTATGAATTAAAATGTATTATCATTCCAGATTGATTCCTAGCTTAATTTCAAATGTATGCAATACACATTCCTTATAGTTGTAAACTTATTGCTTATTTGGAAAATCTTTTAAACCTCCGTGTAATATAATCGATTTCAACATTGCAAGCTTGACTGTTCAATGTCAATATCTTGCTACTTATAACGTGGCAATGAGTAGTATACAACGCAAGAGCGATGTACATAAAGAAAATGTCTCAAATCACAATGGCAAAATTCTTGCTGAAGTTGTCATTCAAGTTTTAAGCACATTATACCATGAGAAAGCTGATGTTTCCTAGATTAAATTGGCATATGATGTCACTTTCCTTAGTGGTGTTGGCTTTGGCCAGTAGTCCTCACGAAATTAATTGAATTTGATCGATTTTGATTGACAGTGTGATCTTCCCGACATCTTTTTTCATAATGCAAAGATTTTATGATTCTTTGAATTTACAGAAATAGATAATCCGCTTCAATTAATTGCCAGCACATCTGAAAATTTAGTTATTTATCAATAATTTGATATCAGTTGATTTCAGTTATATGAAGGCCATCATTTCATTTTGCTGTCCTAAATCCATTATATTTGTGAATAAGCAACATCACATTTCAGCAAGTAGCAATGTTTTTTCGATAAAATTACAAAAGAAATTGCAAATTTCCACTAAAAAATGCTTGCCATCCATGTGAGTTAATCTGTGAAATTGGGTGACAGATTTTATTAACCACAGAAAAATAAACTCACAATTCTGTAGGCCTACAATATGATTTGAGTGATACTTTTAAAACAATCATGTTTTCCTCATTCACGGTATAGCATAAAAGGCTGTTATTGAGTGATTACTCATATATTGATGACGTTAAAGCACAATTCCCTTTGCAACCTTTTGATTTGGAAAAGTTTATATGTCTATGATATGGGGCCTATGCGGCTAGGAAGCATCACTCTTGAGGCTGTCACATTCATCGAATGACATACAATTCATGGAATGAGGGTGTCTATATCCTGCAAAAAGCACCTCAAATGTTTTGAATTGCATGATTCGTATTGTCATGTGTATCATTGAAGAAACAAATGCAGACAACGGCACTTCAAAAATGTGCACAAATTTTTGGCATGAAAAACTTTGAACTGTAAGAGTCGTTGGCTGCACCGCTGCTGAAGTTGTATGAAAATAACTTAATAACGTTGTCAATGATGACTCGCTGCCAAATGATCTGGAAGACATGGTGTTACATTTTAATGGAACTTTTCATATTTAGCTCACATTTACTACTTTTGCTACTTACAAATTGACAGTAGTAGATTGACTACATAATTTGAGTCGGCAGTTGTATTTTCTATTCAATGAAGCATGAATTGATGAATGACCATTCTGAAGTCGTGTGAATTAGAAGTCAGACCTAATCTTTAACTTCTACCCAATTCGGAGTATGCGACTTCCGTTATTCCATTTTCTGGAATGTCTGCATTCACTTGGTTGAGCTGGAACTACTCTCTAACCAAATTACTTCATATATATCTAAAACATAATTGTCTTTCTTCTTTTATGAATTAAAATGTATTATCATTCCAGATTGATTCCTAGCTTAATTTCAAATGTATGCAATACACATTCCTTATAGTTGTAAACTTATTGCTTATTTGGAAAATCTTCTAAACCTCCGTGTAATATAATCGATTTCAACATTGCAAGCTTGACTGTTCAATGTCAATATCTTGCTACTTATAACGTGGCAATGAGTAGTATACAACGCAAGAGCGATGTACATAAAGAAAATGTCTCAAATCACAATGGCAAAATTCTTGCTGAAGTTGAACATGATTGTTTTAAAAGTATCATTCAAATCATATTGTAGGCCTACAGAATTGTGAGTTTATTTTTCTGTGGTTAATAAAATCTGTCACCCAATTTCACAGATTAACTCACATGGATGGCAAGCATTTTTTAGGGGAAATTTGCAATTTCTTTTGTAATTTTATCGAAAAAACATTGCTACTTGCTGAAATGTGATGTTGCTTATTCACAAATATAATGGATTTAGGACAGCAAAATGAAATGATGGCCTTCATATAGCTGAAATCAACTGATATTGAATTATTGATAAATAACTAAATTTTCAGATGTGCTGGCAATTAATTAAAGCGGATTATCTATTTCCGTAAATTCAAAGAATCATAAAATCTTTGCATTATGAAAAAAAGATGTCGGGAAGATCACACTTTCAATCAAAATCGATCAATTTCAATTAATTTCGTGAGGACTACTGGCCAAAGCCAACACCACTAAGGAAAGTGACATCATATGCCA
>CAJQUW010012853.1:0-22448 GCA_907163375.1 Prostheceraeus crozeri | reverse complement strand
ATCAATTTGATTCTGTAGGAGAGTAGTAAGAAAACGGCGAACACCAGATAGCGCAAGATGGCCGCCGTCGTGGCTGAGTCCCCCCCCCTCTGGTCCGCCAGTGTCGTGATGTGCCGGCGAGGTTCCGCTGACGTCCCCCCCCCTCTGGACCGCCAGTGTGTGAGTCTCGGGTGTCTGTGTCCGACCGCCTGGTGGACTTGGGCGACCGTCTAGGTTGACCTGGGCGACCGTCTAGGTTGTCTTGGTTAAACTGTGGGATGTTTTGGTGTGTAGTGTCCAAACGAAGCCTCGGATGTGAAAACGGAGGCCAGATTCGGATTCAGCGTGAAATTCTGCATCTGTATGGTGAATTTGAAAGCAATCGGAGATAAAAATTTTTCGCTGACGTCCCCCCCCCTCTGGACAGCTTGCTTCGATCTTGGCTTCTAGTGGACGGATTTTGTCGAGTGAGGTGTCATTTGAAAGCTAAGAGTGAGACAAATTCACTGAAACAAACGGCTTGTTCCTATCTGTCTTCGTTTACATGTGAGACGCCATTTAAGATTTTAGGTCGGAGCTCACCTGAAAAAATCCTAAGTGTCAGAGTGACTTTGTATGGGAAAAATTAAAAATTTTCCAAAGTGTGGAATTTCGACCTGGGACCTTTACCAAAGTTTGTTTCATCAAATTTCGCTGACCCCCCCTTTGTTCTAACTTTGGTTCTAGTGGACGGATTTTGTTCGTTCGACTTGCATTGGAAAGAGGATGAAACACTGCTCGACCGCATTTTTCGTTGCGAGTCAATCGGAGCAGCCGTTCAAAAGTTAGAGCGGTTACAAGATTTTAGGTCGGAGCTCACCTGAAAAAATCCTAAGTGTCAGAGTGACTTTGTATGGGAAAAATTAAAAATTTTCCAAAGTGTGGAATTTCGACCTGGGACCTTTACCAAAGTTTGTTTCATCAAATTTCGCTGACCCCCCCCCTTTGTTCTAACTTTGGTTCTAGTGGACGGATTTTGTTCGTTCGACTTGCATTGGAAAGAGGATGAAACACTGCTCGACCGCATTTTTCGTTGCGAGTCAATCGGAGCAGCCGTTCAAAAGTTAGAGCGGTTACAAGATTTTAGGTCGGAGCTCACTCTGAAACTTAGGATTTTTTCAGGTGAGCTCCGACCTAAAATCTTGTAACCGCTCTAACTTTTGAACGGCTGCTCCGATTGACTCGCAACGAAAAATGCGGTCGAGCAGTGTTTCATCCTCTTTCCAATGCAAGTCGAACGAACAAAATCCGTCCACTAGAACCAAAGTTAGAACAAAGGGGGGGGGGGGTCAGCGAAATTTGATGAAACAAACTTTGGTAAAGGTCCCAGGTCGAAATTCCACACTTTGGAAAATTTTTAATTTTTCCCATACAAAGTCACTCTGACACTTAGGATTTTTTCAGGTGAGCTCCGACCTAAAATCTTGTAACCGCTCTAACTTTTGAACGGCTGCTCCGATTGACTCGCAACGAAAAATGCGGTCGAGCAGTGTTTCATCCTCTTTCCAATGCAAGTCGAACGAACAAAATCCGTCCACTAGAACCAAAGTTAGAACAAAGGGGGGGGGGTCAGCGAAATTTGATGAAACAAACTTTGGTAAAGGTCCCAGGTCGAAATTCCACACTTTGGAAAATTTTTAATTTTTCCCATACAAAGTCACTCTGACACTTAGGATTTTTTCAGGTGAGCTCCGACCTAAAATCTTAAATGGCGTCTCACATGTAAACGAAGACAGATAGGAACAAGCCGTTTGTTTCAGTGAATTTGTCTCACTCTTAGCTTTCAAATGACACCTCACTCGACAAAATCCGTCCACTAGAAGCCAAGATCGAAGCAAGCTGTCCAGAGGGGGGGGACGTCAGCGAAATTTGATGAAAAATGTTTTGGTAAAGGTCCCAGGTCAAAATTCGGAAGTTTTAAATTTTTCAAAATTTTCACCACACTGGAGCTCCCACACTTAGGAATTTTTTCACTTGTGGCATGTTACATGGTCATGTGCTGACACACCAACTTCCCGTGGTCATATGAGAATGGTTGAGGTGTCATATGATAGAGAATGATGAGACAAATCGTTTGCAACAAACCGCATGTCGCTACGATGAATACTTTCGGAGATAGAGCCATTTTAAGTTTTCTTCCGAGCATATATAAACCCCCGACAACGCAAGTCTGATCACTTCATCGAAAGACGAGGTAAGCGACGGTCGTCGCTCTGAGCTCCCGATATCGGGTTGCAAAGGACTCTATCTTTTGAAGTAGGCAAGCTATCTTCTTACTTCAAAGTTTGTGTGATAGAGTTTGATAGTGTCTTTACTACTGATAAAATTTTTTAAAAGTAGTATGAGTAGTAAAATGCGGAATTTTTTAAAAATTCTTAATTTTCAGTTTTTTCAAAGTTTTAACATGTAGACTAAGGTTTTCAAGTATGCTGAGTTCAAATCTGCTATCAGATTTGAAATGTAACTAAGTCTAAGGCAGCTTTGAGGGGTTGGATCCCAGCTACTGATCACTACCTTTGACTCGGCGTTCCTGTTACCACTTCGGGGCAGTGACAATGATGTCTTCAGCTGTAAAGAGCGGGTATCGGGGAAGATCTCTCACTTCCCTAGTGATCAGTACAAGGCCTTCGGGCTGTCGACGGGATCTAGTGCCACTCACTACACTCAAATCTATCATTCCTCACTAAGTGTAAAATCATTCTTTTCCGTTTTTATAAACTAGGAATCAATCGTTTGCTATCAAACGTTTACGGAATTATAATCATTGTTTTCCCCTTTTCACTTCAGAAAATGGTTAACTACAACAATGCAAAGACGGCTTTTAAGCTTTGCGTCTGTTCAAAGATTTTTCGTAGCGATGCCTTTAAGAAGCATTCTTGTGCACATAAGCGAATGGTAGGGGGCATTCGATACTTTTGTAGCAGCCATAATGCATCTCGCCTTGTCGAGACGCTACCGGAGTGGCATGCAAAGCACAGCAGCTGCAGTCAACCAGAGCTGACTGAGGAGGCGAAGCAAAGTCTCTTCAGCTCAGAGTTGAAAGCTCTGGAGACTCAGTGTGCTATCGAGGCTATCACGTCAGCAAAGCCTCCCTCATCTTGTGCACCAGCAAAGGCTCTCTCGCCCACCCCGATTCTAGAGACTCAGTCTGCTGTCGAGTCTATCACGTCAGCAGAGGCTCCATCTTCTAGCGTGCCAGCAAAGGCTCTCTCACCCACTCCGATTGAGTCTTCTCCGAAGTCGAGTAAATCCTCCTCCTCCTCCTCTAGCGATGAGTCGGCTACAAGTAGCAGCGACAGTGAGGAAGAGGAGGAGGATAAAGGCTCGACGAAGGTTGACCTAGTCGAGAGTGTCTACCTCGATAGCGAGGTAGAGGCGGTGAGGGACGTTGACCTCGATAGCGAGGTGCAGCCGGCTAAGTTATCAAGCAGTGGTGGGATTGCGGCTCAATGTCGCAACTTCATTATGCGCCCACCACTGGTTGATAACTATGACAAGCTGAAGAATGAGTTGGAGGTGTGGAAGAGGGACTGTTTCTTCTATAAAGCGAGTTCCGAGAACCTCTCGCGAGTCACTCAGGAGCTCAAGAAGACTCAAGCTAGTCTTTTTGAGAAAGAAGGAGAGCTCGATCGCGAGAGGTTCTCGCACCTCGCTAGTAAGGCTAAAGAAGAGCAGCTCCTCATCGAGAGAGAGAGTCAGGAGAAGGAGTTAAGAAAGATGAGGGAGGAGGTGGAAGGGCTGCGAAAGCAGTTGGGGAAGGTGGTGGCGACTAATCAGGAGCTGCACCAGCAAGTGATGAGTAGCAGTACTCGACGATCAAGTCGCCTCCACATTCCCCTTGACAAGAAAGGACGTGTGCCCGCAAGACCGCTCCTCTGTGAACGTGGCAGAGACGAGATGTGTTATAGCAGGGCTAAAAAAGGTATCGAATGCCTTCACTTTACATTCGACCACAAGGAGGCGATCACAGGATTCCTGTTCGAGCCACGTCCTGAGAAGATCTGTAAGTTTAAAACAAGTAACTTAGAGTTCAAGATAATAACTAACAACTTCTTTCTTTACAGATATCAAAGAGAAGCGCCCACCTGCTTCCGTCAACGAGCCGGAGGCGAAGCGGCAAGCTTGAGTCCCATAGTCCTTGAATTATCCCGAGAATGAACCATCGGCTCTCTTAAGGGCCACCTAGGGGCAAGACATGATAGAACCTCCACGCGGTTTGCCCTGGGCAGTCTTCGGACTGGCGAATACTATCATTAAGTTGAATCTGCTATCAGTCAACTTGAACGTTGCGTCACATTAGAGGGGTATATAAACCACTACCTCTCATTTCATTTCATTTCAATCATGGAGACACCTAACGCTGCAGTCAACTCTCCTCGCGGACCGCAGTTAAGGCCGCGAAATTTATTTAATGAATTTGCTAGAATAGAGGAGCAAGACAGAGTTTTTAATAATCTTGCTCGGATTGGCAATCCGATGACAGCAACTGCTGTCAATCCAACGGAATGGCGCTACATTCCACTTTTTAGCCATGTACCAGTTAGTGTGGAAGTCGACAGTGCTACCAAAGAGAGAGTCTTTGACTCTCTTAGCAGAATTGGTAGGGTGTAAGATGACGTTACTCCCGAGAATGAACCATCGGCTCTCTTAAGGGCCACCATGGGGCAAGACATGATAGAACCTCCTCGCGGTTTGCCCTGGGCAGTCTTCGGACTGGCGAATACTATCATTAAGTTGAATCTGCTATCAGTCAACTTGAACGTTGCAAATGAAGTTCGGTGTAATACTTCCTTTCGACGGGCGTTCCTGTAAAGGGCGGCGGTGAAACCCGTAGCTATGTATACCGCAAGGGACATTCGGCAATGGTCAATCTTGTTAAACCTCTCTGCGTCATGTTTGCAAGTGATTGCCTCTGTCTCAACGTAGTATGCATTCGCGCCAGGGCGACATTTAGCCAACTGTCGAAGGTTGCCTAAAACTTTCCATTGCATACGTTATGAGAGCCATGAGTTCTACCTGTCTCTATCAATGAGACGAATTGATGAATGGAATGAAAGGGAGGACACTCACGCGCCACACGCAACATAACACACTTCTCTCTTCCGTAGTCTAACAAGCTCTTTACACATGGATCGCAGTCGATTGCTATCCCTGAAGCATTCTGATTCGCTGTTGAGCAATTCATTGTTGAAAACCCTATATAAGCCAGAAGATTGTAGCGCTTCTCATTCAATTTGAAGTCACGATGGAAGCCACATCTGCCGACAACATTCCCGTCTTCATCGATGAAGACAACGCCATTCCCGAGTTCGTCATCCTCGACGAGTGGGATGAGGATGAGAAGAAGGGGAAGATCAAGAGGATCATTTGGACGGATGAGGTGTGGACTCCGAATACCACTCGCATCCGAAAGGTGCCAGATGCACCAGCACGGCTTAGGCGGTATAGGGTTTATGACAACCTAACCGTCATACCCCTTGACTATTCAAGCCAATAGTCAACCTAATCCCGAGAATGAACCATCGGCTCTCTTAAGGGCCACCATGGGGCAAGACATGATAGAACCTCCACGCGGTTTGCCCTGGGCAGTCTTCGGACTGGCGAATACTATCATTAAGTTGAATCTGCTATCAGTCAACTTGAACGTTGCAAATGAAGTTCGGTGTAATACTTCCTTTCGACGGGCGTTCCTGTAAAGGGCGGCGGTGAAACCCGTAGCTATGTATACCGCAAGGGACATTCGGCAATGGTCAATCTTGTTAAACCTCTCTGCGTCATGTTTGCAAGTGATTGCCTCTGTCTCAACGTAGTATGCATTCGCGCCAGGGCGACATTTAGCCAACTGTCGAAGGTTGCCTAAAACTTTCCATTGCATACGTTATGAGAGCCATGAGTTCTACCTGTCTCTATCAATGAGACGAATTGATGAATGGAATGAAAGGGAGGACACTCACGCGCCACACGCAACATAACACACTTCTCTCTTCCATAGTCTAACAAGCTCTTTACACATGGATCGCAGTCGATTGCTATCCCAGAATCATGTAAGCTATCTTAATTTTATTTAACACTATTTCATCTACCATTATCACCCATATGAAATGTTATAAGATTTGCAAGTTAAACTAAGCGTGCTACTATTTCCAAATGAAAAAGTATACATGGTTAAATTATTCACTAAAGCCCCATTCAAGTAAGTCAGTATGAAAGCAAAGATAATACGAAATAAACATTTATTATGGCATGTATTTTAAAAGGTCTTCATCGTCAATATCGTCCCAGAGTCTGACTTCACATAGATCACAAAAACAGTTGAGCTGCTTTAAACGTTCTTCTGCAGCGTCCCTCACGTTGTCAATGTACGCCCACTCCGCCACGGTTCGCGGTTGGGAGTTAGGGGTGTACCACTCCCATATTTGATGCAACTGCGACTTGCTGGTCATCTCCATCACCCCTTCGACATCATATTGTAAATATTTCCACCGTATGCCTGTTAGGTCGGGCAACTCCTCTTCATCGTCCTCCGATAACTTTCGTATATTGTCGAGATTGTATGTCTTCTCCACCTTCGCCTTTCTTGGTGCATTTGGTGTAACGAGCACCTTTGCTGATGTGCATGGAGAGGAGAACTCCAATGCGGTATTTGGTGTTGTTGGAGGACTTGTCATGTTGTCTTTGAAATGCTGACTTTGAATAATGATAACTTTAACATTTTTCTAATTCTTAAGTATCAACAAGCAACCAATCAGAATGAACAGCCAATGAATGATGAGCATGAAAGGATATAAGCAAAGTGACATCCGTGTCATTTCACTCTGTCTTTGAGACGTATAAGTGAAGTATTCTCTAGCGAATTCTGCTATTATTTGAGGTGTACAAGTGAATTCCAAATTTGAGACATATTAATTGAGTGAAGTCTCTATCTTATTGAAGCATCAACCTTAAACTTGATTTCATTGAAATGGTAAGTTGAAGATTTCCTCTCTCATCTCCCTCAAACGTGTGGTTCATAGCATCTTCCTCAATTTCAGGCATCAACTTCATCACCAACGCCCTCCCTTCTCGAGGAAAGTTTAGAGTTATTGAGTCAAGGTAGGTTGCAACAATACACTGAGGCTTGAACAGAGATGATAGAATGATTTCTCTTTCAGGTGATGTGAGTTCCAGCTCAGAACTGTCGCGACATGGTAACGAGTGGGAATGTGCTGACTGTGGGCACATCTTCACGAGGAAATGGGATCTCACCCGACACATCAAGCGAGGTGTTTGTCGACCTAAGCCGGCATCAATCTCCGGAGGTGGGGATGATTCTGTTAACGTCGTCTCCTTTTCTTGCGACTTGTGCGCTCAGTCTTTCGAGACACGTTTTGAACTATCTTCGCACAGACTTCAACATACACACACGAACGATAGCTACACCAACGGTACCTCCTCTATCCGACTCACTGAAGTGTCCATAAATAATTTAGTGAGGAACTACCAGATGGACTCCTCAGAAACCATTGCTAACTTTGAGGAATGGTTTCATCAAAATTCATCATTGATAGAAGCGCTCTTCAACAATTTAGACAATTTTAGGATGAAGGCGCTCATCTATCTTAAAATAAAATATGTAAAAATCGACCACCATACTGGACAAATAATAGAGAGGTTGGAGTTTCACATACCCTCCTCTCCTGCAACCGAGGTTGTAGACTATGAGTCTTGGATAAATTTTCACATCCAAGGATTAAAATTAAATATTGATAAATTTAACGAGCGCGATAGCGGTCTCATTTTTGACGGCATTGAGTCCGCCTTATTTAAAATCAGTTTATTAGGAAATCATAGTGGTCGAGGCTCCTTTAAACTTCCAAAAAATTTAAAAAACAAAACAGCAGTCATCAATGTCGATTGCGAATCGCAATGTTTTAAATATGCTGTCCTCTCCATTCTCCACTATAATGACATCAATGCGAATCGAAATCGTACATATAGCTATAGGCAGTGGGAGAATGAATTAAACTTCGATGACTGTAATAGTGACGATATGAAAATTAAAGATATAGAAAAATTTGAAAAATTGAACAACATTAAAATAGTTCTCCATGTTTGGGAAAAGGGATTGAAGGGTGTGCGCTACAACTCGCGTTCGAGTTGTTATGATCATGTTGTCAACCTTTTATTAGTAAGACAGGATGATAGTGAGGAATGGCACTACTGCGGCATTCCCAAAATCTCTCGCTTATACCACCACTTAAGAAATTCTACCTCATCAGAGATTTATTACTGTGACAGATGCATTCGGAACTTTAGGAGTAAAAACAAATTTGAAACTCATTATGAGTGGTGTAAGCGAGGTAAACTGCAAATGGAACGCATGCCCAAAGATAAGGAGTTTTCATATAGAGAGAATGGCGATGAACTAAGTCCTCTTCGTGTCATCTATGCTGACATCGAATGTTATATCGATGATAACATCCATCGACCAGCAGCCATTTCCTGCTATGAAGTATGGCATGACCATTTCCAAAATAGAAAAAATAAAATGCACGTCTGGCAAGGTGAGGATTGTATTTACCAATTCCTACAATTCCTCGAACAGGCTGTAAAATTTCAACAAAAGTATGATGGTGAACTCTATCGCAGATCATTGCATATGACAGCAGATGATCAAGCAAAATTTGATAGTTGCAACGTTTGCCCCAAATGTAGGAAAACATTTGACGATGATAAGATTAAGAAAGTGCGCGACCATGACCACATCACTGGTAAATTTAGAAACGCACTCTGTTCAAAATGTAATTTTTCGCTGAGGATGAAGCGGCGTACATTACCCGTCATTTTCCATAATTTCAAGGGCTACGACAGCCATATGATAATAAAAGGAGGTTTAGGTCAAATGAAAGAGTGGAAGCTTGATGTAATAGCACAAACGAGAGAGAAGTTTATGGCCATGACAGCAAAAGTGCCTGTCGATAAAACTAAAGAAAATAAGACGGTCTATTTTGATATAAAATTTTTAGATTCCTACCAATTTATGACTGCATCACTGGCCTCTCTCGTGCAAAATCTAAAGTCTCTTCCACTAACACAAAATCTTAAGAAACAATATCCAAATCTAACCGATGAAGTCATCACACGGAAAGGAGTCTTTCCATATGCATATTTTGATGCAATTAGTAAACTCGGCGAGACTTCTCTTCCGCCCATAGATAAATTTAAAAATGATTTGACCGGCGCAGAATGTAAGACCGAAGATTATGATCATGCACAAGATGCATGGATAAAATTTGACTGCCATACATTTGGTGAATATATGATTGCCTACCTTAAGTTAGATGTATTTTTGCTGGCTGATGTATTTCAGGAGTTTCGACGAGTGGCATTAGAAGAAGATAAGTTAGATCCCGTCCACTTTGTCAGTCTGCCAGCCATGTCATTTAAGTCTGCTTTTAAAATGACTGGTGAGACCATTCATCTCTTACAAGATCCAGAGATGTATAATTTATTTGAGCGAGGAATTCGCGGTGGTCTCACATTTGTAAATAAACATAGGTTAAAATCAAAAATAGTAGGCAATGACCAGACTCATCTGAAGTATTATGACCAAAATAATTTGTATGGTAGTTCATTATCCAAACCGCTACCTCACTCTGAGTTTAGCTGGTTAGATGATAGTGAAATTCAACATTTCTCCAACCCTTCCAACATACTAGCAATTCCAGATGAAGGTGATTGGGGATATTATTTTGAGATAGATCTAATCTATCCAAATAATATTAAACATAAAACCGTAGATTTTCCACTCGCACCCGAATCAGGTGAAGTGAGTAAAGATATGTTTTCCGACTTTATGAAACAATTTCATAAAGATTTAGAATCATGTGGACAACCCAAGTATAAGCCTTGCCGCAAACTTTTACTCACTCAATATGATAAGGAAAACTATCTAGTCCACTTTAGCATCTTAAAATTTTATTTAGAAATGGGCATGATTTTAAAAAGAGTTCACCGCATTATTAAATTTAGACAGAAAGCCTTCCTCAAACCCTACATAGATAGTAACAGTCAGAAACGTGCACTAGCCCAAAATAATTTTGAAAAAGATTTTTATAAATATAAGAACAACAGTCTATTTGGTAAGACGATGGAGGATGTTAGAAAGCGCGTAAACTACAAACTAGTTAATGATGATCAAAAGTATCACAAATTGACCTCATCACCTCTATTCATCGATAGAGACATAATCGATGAGGATCTTGTAGGTATTAAAATGATAAAATCTGAAGTTGAGTTGTGCAAACCCATCTATATTGGTCAAGCTGTTCTAGATTACTCCAAGCTTGAAATGTATCAACTCTTCTATAAAATACTAAAACCGTGTCCTCTCGTAAAAGAGGTTCGTTTGTTGGGTGGTGACACAGATAGTTTCTTTTTAGGTATTACCACTCAAAAAGATTTAAATTTTAATGAAGTAGGAAAATCTTTAGAAAGATATTTTGATACATCAAATTATCCTGCTAATCATCCACTATACTCCATCAAAAATAAGGCAAAACTTGGCTGCTTTAAGGATGAGACAGCAGGGAAGGAGATAGCTGAAATGATTCTCCTCCGCCCTAAAATGTATTCTATGAAATTAAAGGATAGTGATGATAGCATTAAGCGCGCTAAAGGCATATCAAGATCATTGGTCTCTAACATGAAACATAAGAATTTCAGGAAAGCCTATAGAAATAAAAATATAACGTTTGTCAATATGACAATCTTAAAATCTAAGTCGCATGAGATCAAAACTCATACTTTTAGGAAACGGGCGCTTTCAGCATGGGAGGATAAGAGGTGCTGGCTAGAACACAACATATCTCTTCCACATGGACATCCTGACACAAACATACCACCACCCAAAAGAATTAAACTCACACTACCACATTCAGGAGACGTCTTAGCATAATCATCCTTAACTTAGTATTTTGATGTTGATTTCTGTAGATAAACATTGTTGTTTTATGTATCGCATGAGATTGTTTTTTCCTTGTGAATATGTGTCCACATCTGTACATTCCCCATGTGATGACTTTTCCACTGAAAGACATTTTTCCTATCCCTGTATATTTCCACCCTTCACGAAGTAAAAAGACTTTTTGTATATAACAATGTTTATTGAAGTGCGCTCATGTATATATTTTCAGTGGATGTTGTATAAAGTCTATTCCTTCACATTCATGTACATATTTCAATAAATGTTGTATAAAGACTTCACTTTGTTTTCCGAAACACTAACGTTATGAGGGATTTAGTATCTTTCACATGGATGCACTCTTGTAAACCATTGGTAATTTTGATAGCAATAGAGGGTATAGTTTGTTTGACGACGGGATGATAGAAAATAGATTCAAACATCTTCTCGACTATTCCATATGAAGCGTCTTTATCATGAATGAAATCACGTAAAATGTATTCTTTTTTCTCACCAACAGAAATAGGTAGAATCAAATCACTTTGAATGTAAAGGTGCTGTTCATGTTTATCAAGTGTCATTGGTGTTTCTATACCAATCGTATGCGCAGCAGCAAACACAGTTTGTAGCATTGAAAAACCAAAGAGTTTTTTCAAATTTTTACTCAATTGACATTGAATGTCATCACCCAGTCTCAGAACAACGCGTTGATTTTCAATTGAAAACGAAATGTGGTGTGTCTTTACATCATATTTACTTTTCATCACATGCTTCAACTTCTGTTGTATATAAGGATTTACTACATGAATGAAGCTTTCAACTGTATGATATAGACGCGGCATTATATTGATAGCAACTTTAGATTCTTCATAAGACTGGTAAATTTTCTTGATGCGATCGCCATAGATGTCCACCCACCATTCATCATTAACTGAATCAGCTTTAGTGTGATATTCATGAGAAGCATACACCACACCGCTTCCAATAATAGGTGTATAATGTCTTACAAAATGACGCAAGGTTGGAGAGAAATAAACTGTAAGTTTGTCATTATATTTCTGAATAACCAACTTATTTTTGTCCGCCATAATTTTCTCTCCATACTTCTTACCCACAGTCTCATTCCATCGTTTTACTAACTCAATAAGTGATAAAGGTTGAACACCACGCTTTTTCAAAATGATGCGTTCTTCGCATTCTACAACATCTTCATCAAATATTTTAAATCTATAATGAAATTTGTTGATTCGATTTGAATAAACTTTTCTAACATTTGCAGTAGCAATTGACGTTAGATGTAGTCCATGACCAAAACCGAGATGCGGATAGAATTCACTATCCAACCTCAGCGTAAGACCTTTAGTAAAAGAATGAAAGCGGAGGAACTGTCTCCCACTCCAATGATAGATAGTAAACTCATAAGCTTTCTGATTTTTATTCTTCATGATGGAAGTATTACCACTGTTGAATGCCTTAATAATTTTCTCATTCCCAAATGGCTCATAAGAATCTGATTTTATCTGAATCCATTCATAGTTCCACTTTCCATCTGATGTTAAATTGTATGGGAACTGAAATGCATTATTCATCGTTATTCCATCATGGGTGCGAGGAGTCAATATCATTTCTTCCAAATCATTCACATTCTGAATATTGCTATCATAGCAAATACTAGAAACGCCAACCTCCCATTCACCTTCTAAATGCAGTGGGCGATTTAATTCTACTCGATAGTCTGATGGTTTATTTTTGGGAAATTTATTCATAGAAGCATTACTGGGCAAGTAGATTAGAAACGAGTCCTTATTTTCACTTTCCATATTATTCACATTGGAAAAATATATTAGCATACGTTTGCATTAACTCTTCATTCGGAAATGGAGTGTGATACTTGTCACAGCATCTTTATGAAAAGGAATCAACGCACCAGCATCGTCATAAATGGCAATATCAATTTGTGGGATGTAGTTTGATTTCAGCTTTGTATAATGCACTTTCTTGAAAGTATGCTCAGATAAAATACTGCAGCTCTTTGGCTGGTATGGTATCATTGCTAGCAATGGAGCTTCAACATCTCCCACACGTACATCTTCACCAATATTGGAATATATCTGAAAATAGTTAATACGACGCGATAGCGACATGTCTGCGCTAGCTTTGGTTACAGTACCACTTTTAAAGATATTTTGGTCAAAACCCAAAATGTCCATTAGAGTTTTATCCATAATTAGTTCAATACCTTTTCCACTTATAGTGAGAGACAAAGTACCTTCTTTTTCAGAAAATGAAATATGTTGGTCATTAATCACTTCATTTAAATAATCTACAACCAATTTAACTGAAGTAATGATGCGAGGCATCAGCACTCTTGTTTCATGTAAGATACCACCGAAAGGCTCTACACACTTTCTGTATAAAGATACGGTCCATTCTGTATCAAATTGATTTGACCTTTCACATGGTAAATGTTGCATATTAAATTTTCCATGAACAGCTGCAGAATGATGTCGCAAGAACTGATGAAAATCTTTTGAACAAATTAATACTAGATCATCATCATTTAATTTACTTATTGCAATATGATTAGATGATTTAATATAAGTCAATGTTGCCACTTGTTTACCATCAACTCGAAGGAGATAATTAAATTTCTTCAATAATGTTTCAGGAGTCATGTTTGTCTTTCTTGGCTTAATCACAATCTTCTTCACCAACGTCTTCTCATTTTTTGGAATAAGATCTACATAATAAGCTTCCTCTCGATATATTAACTGTTTATGAGCACTTATGTGGTAATTAACGTTAAAATTATCATAGCTTGTCAAGGCGCTAGCGAGGTAACCTAAATCATTTCTTAAACTTGGACTTAAACCAACAATCCAATCTTTCTCAACTACATGATGTATATAAGTATAATCATCATTGTGTGGAGTAAATTGGGCAATATGTTTACACGCTTTATTCAAGAAATCATATATAAACTTTTTACATGATAAGAGATCTTTCTTTGGCCACTGTGGAATGTATACTCGGCAGCCCTTTTCACATTGGTAAGCAGCTGTACGTCTCATATTAATAGTCATCACCTCATGATCAAAAGTATAGACACAGTTGCTATAAACAAGTTGAGTGACACCCACTTCCCAATTCCCATTTAGCTGTTGTGCATGATCAATGGGAGTAGAAAAGAGTGCGGCTCGATTACTAGTAAATCTCTTTGTAGCCGCATTGCTAAGCAAAATATGATAAAACGACATTTTTATATTGCTAATCTGCAACTTTGCATAACATCATGAAGACTTGGATTTTGGACTCTCTACAATATATCAGAGTTGATCGTGATGGAAACGTACATTTCAAAAATTCTCATGGTCATACATCAAGAGGAATTACATTAACATGGCGACAATTTGTCAACCTCAATGATATCATGAGGGATTTGGAATATTTTGAAACATTAAGATTCATCTCCCTGGGTGATCAAGTTTGGCTTCAACATTACAGAAATGAAATTCAAATCTACCATTCTCATTCCGCAAACTGTTTCTCATTTCGCAAATACAATTGGGAGAAGTATAGAAGATACATACATCGCTCCATCATGACATTTATTCGTCGTGAGTTCATCGCCCTACTATGCAAATCTTAATCAGACATGACTATCACGCACCATGAGTTGGAAATTAGATTCCCTACAACGTATTGAAACGGATCATGATCGAAACGTCTATTTCAAAGATTCAACTGGAAATGTGAGAAGAGAGTTTGCTTTATCTTATCGCCATTTTCAATCTCTACATCATATCATGAAGGATTTAAAATACTTCTATATGAAAAGACATTCACGTATTGGAAATCGCATCTGGTTGCGCGTCAACAATCGGCGAATTCAACTCTATCATTCCCAACTTCATACTAACTTCACATTTCATCAAGGTAGTTGGGAAAAGTATAAAAGGAAGGTACATCGCTCAATTTACTCATTCTTTCATCATGAAGCGCCATCGCTACACCATCGTCAACATTCTCCGTCGCTTCAGACTCTACACCAAAATCGATCTCACAACATTACACCAACAGCTTCCAAACAGCAAGTATTACCCGGGTCGTCCTCAAATGTTAGTGGTGAAGATGAACAATTCACGGAATCTTCAACTCTTCCCAAATGGGACTGTACAGATTCTCGGCGCCCTTTCTCATTCATCGGCGCAGTCAATGCGCTTAGAGCTACAAAGACTACTACGTCGGATATGGAAGAGGGAGAGGTGTGTGATGTCGAATCTGACTGTGGACAATATGGTGATCTCTACTCAATTGAGTGACAGTCTATCATTTTTGAAGATTCGTACCAGCAGTTACAGTTTGTGTTATGAACCCGAACTTTTTCCTGCAGCTCTCATTAGTTGTTGGTTACCTGTGCATGTGGCAATCTTTCATAATAGTAAAGTGATCATTACTGGACTAAAATCTCATGTACAAGCAAATATGATCCTAGACTATCTCATTGAGTATGTACGTACCCAGCGGATTGTAAAATAAAAAACAATTTTTCCAACATGATGTTTTTATTTCAAATCATGATAGAACTTACAAATCATTTTTTCATTAGAGGATGGATTACATGAAAAGTTTTGAATAACAGATGCAAATCGAGATACATGTAAACGTCTTAAGATGAAGTACAGTACAAAAGCACCACACGTTGATGAAAGTGGATGTTGTAGTATGCGTTCATTTCGCTGATATTGACGCGTATGTTTTCTCAACCACTGCTGTGTTGGTATATTTGGAGGTTGAGCAAGAGAGTCAAATAGTTCACCACGTCGGTCTTCTCCAATAAAGATCGCTTTCCAATGCTCACCGCCTAAATTCTGTGAATGAGTGTTTAGCACAATAAAGATGGGATAGTGATTTACTGCAGGTGGTAAGGTATCGAGTGAATAGACATTATCGAAAGCTTTCAACGTCGCTTCGTCTGCATTACGCTGCACTTTAGTCTTAATATCGTCAGCAGTCAACCAACTCATTAACGATTATACTGAAGAATCACGTCACGATACTTTGTAATTTCAATATTTGAATCGAAGACTGCATAAATTAATACATTGATCGTCTCAGGTAGTGTTCTTTTGAACGTCAAATCCAAACGAATATTATGAGGCACGTTCGCTTGACGATAGGGTGCACTAATATCGCTGTCAGCAGTCAAATCAAATGCATAAATAGTATATCCACTCTTAAACTCTTTCATAGTCAGTCCGTTGGTGTCATCCGTATTGTAAAAGCCAAAAACATCCATAAAATCAACATAACTGCGCATAAATTGATCCGAAGCAAAATCTGGTTTGTAGGGTGGACCAGGATGACTCACACCATTTACACGTAAAGCAATTTCACTTAACTGATTGTGTTTAAAATTGAAAGGATTCTTCTTTATATTACCATTAAATGCATCATTTTCAACCATTGCCACCATGAGGAGCTTCGGTGCTTCCGATGGAAAGAGGCCATCTTTCATGAAACTCTTTTGATCTTTCGGAATTGTAAAGGTGAGAAGCTTTGTATGCTGAACGGGGTAAATGGCATTTTGGCGGTTAAGGCCTTCAGCATGCCCTCTAATGACACTTGGATTCGGTACTACTCGACGAATGTAAAGTGCAATATCTTCCACATGAATTCTAAAATTGTCAACTTTAGCAAATGCATTCAGCGCAAATTCAGGCTTATTCAATGTCAGCTTGAGTCGCATGCTGGTATTACACAGTAAAAACTTTGACTGTCTAAAGAAGTCTAAATTCAGCGGACCATATAGCTGACATACTCTACTATCTTTAATCATAGCAGATCGCTTTACAAAGCCACTGTTTGTTTCAACATCAAATTTTCCTGCTTCATCTCTGTACCATCCCATGGCTTCCATATGACTTTTTTGTGCTGCTGGATGAAACTGTGATACATGATTGAAATATGATTTATAGGGATAATCGCTTTGACCACCTTCCACCTGCTGCTCTCCAATCGTTAGAGAAACATCACGAAGTAATGTAGTCAATGGTAAATTGTTCAGTCCAACTTTATGTGCATCGTCAATAGCAGTTCCATCTGCTTGCTGAATTCTAAACCTCAAATCAAGCATCGCATAACTCAAATCTATGTAGTCATCACTACCACCAGGAATAACAAATTCAATGGGGCCAGCATTCTCAGCTGTTCGAGGATGATAATCTACAATACTTGAACTAAGAATATCTGTCTGTATGGCTTGTTGATCGAACAAACAAAAACCGGAAGTTTTACACTCCATGATTAGAAGTTATAGCAGCGTCGTCGTTTAGCGCCTGATGAATGATTAGAGCCTCTGCGACGTTTGCGTGAATGCCTTTTGACTGAAGATCGCACCTTACCAGCTCCGCGATGTTTCCTCCTTCCTTTTTTCATTCGTTTAGGTGATTTCTTTCCTTGAGTAACACCAGCAATGGTCTGCTTCAATGTTTTTAAACCGCGTTCCTTCCCACGATTCAACAAACTGCTCTTAAAACTTCTACCTCTGGAAAGATCACTAGCAACATCACCAGCAAAGCCAACGGCATTACTTAAAACATTTCGTTTTAAAGATCTACCGACATTGGATATGAGAGGTGCTACAACAGATTTCAGTGCACCAAGTATGCTACCTCCACGTTGGCGGCGAGCGCCGATGTAAATTTGTCCTCCGCCACTTACATAGGAGGGTCGTGAATAAAATGAGGCAGTTGGATTCATAGCTCAAACCCTAAACATTGTTAGTTACAACTTTGCATGAATCACTGTCGATCACTTAGATGAAAGATGTCGGCACGACGCATCCAAGAGTTCATACTTGAAGGATAACCACTCCATTTAACAAGACACCATTCTTCACCTTGCCGTTTTTTACATCGAATGATTTTCTCTACCAAATATGTTTCACTTTCAGTGACTACCTCAATCTCATCGCGGTAAAAGCTACCCTCAATTTCTTCATTATCGTAATCTTTCAACTTGTAGGTGGTCGGAGAGTCTTTTTGATTAATCCTTGATACTGTAAATACCTCCTCTGTCCAATTCGGGAGGTACCCTTTAGCAAAAACACTTTTCACTTTTGAGATACGAACTTTATCGCCAATTTTCACATCACTTTTCACATGAGTGCGTTTACGTTGGAATGATTCGCGCACTTTATCTACATTGTCAGCATTTACATCTACTGGTCTGAGTCCAATAGAACGATGGATAGAGTGATTGTAGGCATGGAGTGTATCTTGTAGAACCTTTGTCCAATTTTGTGTCAAGTTGGCAGTAAAATGTCGCCACAAGCGATTTTTTAATGTGCGATTAAAACGTTCAACGAGTGCAGCTTTATAAGCGCTCTTTACACTAAACAACTCAATGTCATGCCTCTCAAATAATCTTGTCACATGCTGATTTTCAAACTCTTTTCCTTGATCACTCTGAATTCTTTTTGGAATGCGACCTTCTCGAAAAATTGTTTGGAATGCTTTTGCTACTCCTTTCCCTTCTTTAGTTTTTAAAGGTTGAGCCCACGCATAACGCGAGAAAATATCAATGACGGTTAAAATAAAATTATTGCCCGAGTTATGTTTTGAAATGGAGGCAACATCGCACAAATCTGCTTGCCACTGTTCATCGATGTCATGAACAATATAATGGCGGGTGCGGTACTTCTTTTTCGCTTGTTTGTGGAGTGTATAGGTAGCCTGACCCTTTAACCATCGTTTCACTTGTGATTGTGGAAGACCACTCGCTTTTGATAATTTCTTGATAGATGCAAAATCCTGCCGGATGTTTTACATCATAATAGATTGACTTCAAACGTTCAGTCGATGACGGCTGACTCTTTTTCCTCCTTCTCATCTTTTTGTTTTCTTGCCTTTCTACATTTACAACAACTGCAGCATTTAGCTTTAGCGGTTTTGCGATCGTGTTCACATTGCTTAGGGGTTTCATTATGAGAGCTGGCGCAGCAAGTGCAAGTGACAACGACATTCACCTCTGGCGGCTCATTACATGGCAAGCAACACATCTGCTTCATATTAATAGTCTGAGAACATGTATTTCCTAGGAGGAGCTGTTTTACGTTTTCCTTTTACCAGTTTTAGTGGCGATGTAGATCTACGTCGAGTTCTTCCTCTTGTTTGCTTAGTGAGTGTGGGAGGGGATGTAGCAGGTGACATCTTAAACCAATTTGTTGGCATTTTCATCGCCTGAAGCATTGGAGTAGTAGCCACTGTTGAATCAAGTTCTTTCAATGTCTCATTATTTAAAGCAAATTTTGGCACATTATGCTTTTTCAATAGTTTAAGAAAGTATGACCACCCAGGTGGAACATAGCCTTGACGGCGCTTTCTACGTGTCGCATACTGAATCAAGTCTTCATAACGTGAAGCATCAATCACTTTATTTTCATCTGTAATGATTTCTCCTCTATCATTTACATTGAGATGGGGTTCAATACTGTTGAAAAGAGATATGGCATGTGCGCGAGATGCTAAAGGTGTAGCAGTCGATACAGAGTCACGCATCTTATTCTTCAAATTTTTCAATTGCTCAACAGTTTCCGATTGTAATAATACAGCACGATGTGGATCTTTGATGTGAACATTTTGCTGATAATCTATTTCTTTCCTATACATTTGATTTGCAAGAGGTTGCTTTACTTGCTGCATAGCAGTCAATTGTACATATTCATCCTGAGGAATAACAATCATGCGAGAATAAGAACTCATAGTTTGTAGATAATCATGGGAGTTTTCAAAATATCACTTCGAAATCTAAATTCTTCCGGACACTCTTGCGTAAAGTCAATGAATAAGTAACCGTATGGTTTTTCAGTAGCTGCTTGAAAAATTTCAATTAAGGCTTTTGATCCTCTTGGTGCAACTTGTCGCGCTAAAATTTCAAATTGACTTTTATCTCGCGGATTCTTGAAAATAGCATAATAGTGTGTATTCAGGTTTCGTGTACGAGCTTCTTTTCCATCAGGAAACAAATTTTGTGTGATATAGATGATAAAGCACCTTTTATGATGTGCTGCGCGAGTGAACATATCTGTAACATCTTTGGAATTCTTACTTTCTTTTAATAAATCATCCAATACAACAACATCATTAGACTGAAGTTTATCCACTGCAATAATTCCTTCATGTCGAATAAAGTTTGCGACTTTGCAATTCCTGAAACAGCGACGGTTGATAAATACCATAACACCAAATCACTCGATTGATAGGTTCCCTAAACAACTCCCTTCTTTTATCCAATAAATTCAGCGTGAAAACAGTTTTACCTGCATGAGATGGACCTGATACAGTCAGAACTTTATCGCATTGAAGTCTAAAATCCATTTTAATACTTTGAGATTCAACATTTGCATAATTAACGCTTAGAGCCAAAGATATTTCCCAATAGGTTGCCCACGGCAGGATCTATCATTGGAAGTATTGCTGAAAGGAAACCGCCCTTTTGTGTTAGAGTTTTCCTCTTTCTTTGAAGGGCGACTTTAGGATTGGAGATGAAACGCAATTTTGTAGCATATCGCTTAAGTAACTTTCGTTGTTTTGGTGCTAATTTCTTCGTCCTCAACTTTCTCACATGAGAAATAATTTCACAAATGAATTTATCGTTAGCATGTCGTATAGCATTGTATCGCTGATTTGCTTTCATTCGTCGGAGAGCTTTAATGGCTGAAGAAAACTTTGAAGACTTTTGACTTTTACATTTCGTCATTTTACGTTTCGCCATTTTCCGTGTTAGTCTTTACTAAAACCTGTCTTTACCACATTTGCATAGGTACTAACTATTGCGGCATAAGTGACACTCGAAATGAGCAATATCACAGTGGTTACATTTGCAAAGTTGAATGCAATTACGTATGAAACAGCGTTGACAAAAAGCATGCTTACATCTCTTGAAGATGCGCTTTCATTTCCATCCTTTCGTTTACATACATCGCAACACATAGTTTCACCGTTACTGATGTCTATAGCAAGTCTTTTTGAAGATATGAATTTGCTAGCCTTTTCTAAATAATAGACGCATGTACAGAAGGAATATACTTCGAGAGTGAGCAGACATAGCTCGAAAACCAGTTGTGCTACAATCAAGTACCACTGCATTTTCAATTTTTCTTTATGGAAAGTTGAATGTGAATATCTGAAATCGCTTCAATCACTAGACTGCTACCATGATGGTTAAATGCGTTAAGACGTTCAGCAATTTTTATCATATGTCTTTTAAAAAATTCTTCGGGGTGATCTACCACTTCCATTGAATAAGAAGTAAAATGGAAAGAGCGAGTTTCCACCTCTTCCTTTCCAAAATGACTAAACTTAATTTTCGCAACTAATCGCGCCATGATAATGCTATCAGAGAATGTATTCATTAACTCTAGAAATAGAGTGCTAGCATCATCGAGCACTGCTTCGATGTCGGTCTCATCTTTATGAAAATTTATCACATAATCTTGAACAGCTCCTTTTAAACTTTGCCTATGAAAACGTAATGTTCCGCAGTCGTTTGAGAAAGACATGATCGCCCTTTATCTAACCCATCCATTGCATGAAAACAACAACTCTTCTCATAGTAACATTTATTGAATAACGGTAACAAGCATGCATTATAAATCAATGGTTTGAAAGAGATAAAATAGATACAGCTGATAACTATCATACAGCGAGCAATGATAACCATACAGGACTTTGGCAGTGTTGAGGTAAGGAGGAAAGAAGCATTGGTTATGAACGTAGCTACTACAACGAACAGACAAAATAGGAACACACAAATCCTTAAAACGTTTCGTGACTTCATGATAATGTTGATTCACTCTACTATCCCAAGGCGGGAGCAAAATATCATCAATGATTAGATTGGGAAATACTTTCCTCTCCTTACCAGGATTATTACAAAAGATGCGTATAACATTGAAAGCAGCTAACCATCGTTTAAAGTCAATAAGAAGAGCACTCTCACAAGAAAAGCCATAGTCTTGCAAATATTTCAGATTAAGTCCATGAATGTGTTTTCTCGCCCATTGATCAACATTGGGATCGCAGTTGGCATGTTGATGATAGACACTAACAATCTGATATGTCCAATTGTTCATAGCAATAGCACTGAGCTCCTGTACAGGTTCACCCTCACAATCCATAAAAATGATGATAGAAGCCTAAAACGGAAATTTACACATCTAAGGAAGCGTTCTATAACATATTACAAAATGAAGAATTACATCGATGCTTTTCACGACAAAATACACAAATGATATGATGGCAACGAAGAAGTAAAATGTATCTAATAAGACCACGTCTACGACACTCAAAGCACATAAGCGAATTGTCATAGGGTAGAGTTAGGAAAGGACTAGTAATTCTCCTTCTTTGATTTGCGTTTTGATGTAGCATTCTTCTCCGACTTGCGCTTCGTACCACTGCTGTTGAGGATTTGATCAATTATG
>CAJQUW010012852.1:30000-59935 GCA_907163375.1 Prostheceraeus crozeri | reverse complement strand
ATAATGTGCGCGATAATCATCCTATCGGAGGAGAAGTCATACAAAACAGGAAGGATATCAGCCGAAGAGTTCATATAAAGGTTGTGACCGAAGAAGGATTATGAATATCTCGGAATCCTTCAACGCAGCATACGAACCGTTGATAAAGTAAACACAAGAAAGTGGCAGTCAAGGAGTACAAGAAGAGATTGAGAAATACTGAAATTCAAATTTGTTGCGGAAGAATATATATTGAGGCCATAAATGTATATGCTGTCCTTGTGATTAGGTAACATGGTGGTGTGCCTGAAATGGTCAGTGCAAGAGCTCATATTGAATTAAACCGAGAGCGACCCGCAAAATGCTAACAATGTATAAATGTGGTCGGTCTGGCTAAGGGTGTACTTCGTCTGCTGCGAGCGAAGAGGTGCGTATGTGATTTAGATTTTAGTGGTGGGATTTTGTATTGGATGTGAGAGGATGTATAGTTTGTGTACACGTAATAATGGGGGGTTGTAGATATTACATCAAGGCTGCATTGACCCGCCTCTACCTACCGCGGGATCAGGGAGGTAGGGGAGACTGAAAGACCTAAGGGAGGTTATAGAACGAGAAGACGGAGACTAGCAGATACATCATAATAAAAGAGGCGACCCACTGCTGCGCGGGTGGCTAAATTTCAGGCGGTCTGTTCGGGCAACGGCAAGAAACTACCGAGAATGGAAGAGGAAGGTGATAGAAGATCGGTACCAAAGTTGGAAGGATAACGTAATGCATGGTCAATACGCAAGACAAATAATGGAGAAGTAACGTCAAGTAAGCTTGCTTCGGTTGGCTGAATCTGTCTCAATCTGAAGAATGACAACTGCCCTGGCGAGATCTCATCTTCTAGCAGCTAGTGGGACCAAGCGATAAACATACCGAAAGCACATTCCACTTACATACTAAAAATAAGCAATGATGCTAGATGCAGAAATGTGCAAGTCAGCAGATGAGAACAGTATCTCACATTACAAACAGGATGCTCTATGGTTGTACACCAAGCGAATATCTGATCCGTCTACAATGAGGTGTGCCAACAAATTATAGGGATATCTGCCTACAGTATAAACATAAACGTGTACCGACCAGAACCATTTGGAAACAGTCCCACAACCAGATATTGATACGGATTCAGTGAAGATATTTTGGGACTTCAAAGTAAGAACAGACAAGAGAATCACAGCAGGAGGCAGATGTCCGTAGTTGTCAATAAGGAGAAAAAGATGGGATTCATAATTGACATAGCGGTACCAGAGGAAGAACATAAGAAGCAAGAACAATGGAGAGAGATCACTTAAGTATCAAGACTTGAAAATTGAACTACAAAAACTGTGGAAGATTCATGTCAAAGTGGTGCCAGTAGTTGTTGGAGCCTTAGGAGCCCACACAGACAAGTTAGCCACATACCTGAAAGAAATCCCCGGTCGACACCGGGTACCTCAGTTACTGAAGGCTGCTCTACTTGGCAGTGTCTACATTCTTAGGCGCACTCTTGATCTCCCTGAGTCCTGGTAGGACTCCGAGATCCTGAGATGTATACACCGACCATCATTGTGTGAGGTCGTGACTAAAAAAAATAATAGTAACTAGGCGTTTAACTCATTAAATGAAAATCACATAAAGACACAAATACAAATTCAAAAGTAAAGTATTGCAGGAAGGATCATGCCAAAGAAGGCTTGTGTATGACAAAGGTCAATTTCGGCACTATCGTGTAGGACACAAAAGCTATTATCGTAGAGTGAATATTCTGCGTTCATGACGTGGATAATATACATACATATATGGGAAGAATGAGTTCAATCGTCGCTTGTCGAGCCATAGGGGGAATCACGCGGTGTGATGACCGGTGGGCCGGTAACTGTGGAGTAGGAAAAGATGATTTAAGGGGCGTGATGTATAGTCACTACTATCATATACCCCGAGCATATACACGATGAGAAAAAAACTTCAGAGAAGCCTGCTTATGGGCATCGACAATGTCACGGATTACAGGACAAGGGCAGGACTCGTTGCAGATAATGCGATGTGCTTGCTTTTGCAGTCGTTTCACTTGAGAAGTGACACTCACACAAAGTTTACAAAATAGGGCAGCTGCATACATTACAACAGACATGACAAATCCAGTGTACACCTAAGCTAAACCCTTTTTGGGAGCGAAAGACTTCAATGCACGAATGGTGTACAAACGTCTTGATGCAGTCAGGAATATTCTCTGAAAATGATCATTCCAGGTTAGCTTATCGTTCAATGTCACACCTAAAATGCTCACTTGAGAGGTCAATTTGATGCCATCGTATGGACTAGTTAACCAGTGATTCCCCCGACGAATGATCATCTGTTGACATTTCCCACGATTCAAAAACATTTTATTGACTTCAGACCAATTTTGAATTGCATCTAAATTTGAGGGACTAGGATGCGGCTGATTCGAGATGAAGAGCACTATGATGATATAGCACTACCAGTGACGCTTGTCGGAACATTATCATTCAGGCGGGAGCACAGAAATGATTTACCACCGTTGTCTGTGTTAGCAAGAGAAATAAAGGCAGTTCAGGCAGGCAGAGCGAACACTTTCCAGTTGCGGACTCACAATCAGCTGCTAGAGGGCCTATTTAAAGCCATAGCACGTGAGGCCATCGACATTATCGCAAGTGCTTTGCGAAATGGACAGCACAACCTTTAATCCAAGCATGTATAGTGTGGCCGCAATGCTGTTTTTGTTAAATGCAGTTTTGGTTGCAACATCTTTATTGTATTTTTATTTTACGGAAAAATCCGGAAACCCTTTTTCATGCCTTAGAAAAGAAATTGCAATAAAATTATGCAATCCTGCGAGCTGAATTACAGAATTGGATTGCAATTCTCGATAAAAATACAAAAGAAATTGGAATTCACAAAAAGAATTTCGGCGAACCAATCATTTTTGTATAGCTCATGACAAAAATCTAGTTCAAAGTCGTAAATTTATAAATCAGAAATCAGATATTGATGGAATTAATCATCGTGGTATAGCAAATACAGTATTATAAAGGCTTATATATTATTTTTCACAGGAGGACCTTTATCTGATCATTTCTATTACCTTTAATTCAACACAGGTTAAAAATTTCGAGAGAGAATGCCTATTTATTTATTTAACGTACAATATTTGAGTGGCGTTATGTCAGCAACGACTTCAAGGCCACTGTACAGTAATTGTCACAATCACAGATGAAGAAAACGAAAGGAACAGAATGTTACAAGGGGAAAAGAGCGAACGAAAGGGAAAGGTCTTTAGGGAGCGCTTGAAGGAGCGGAGGGATGGTTGGACTAATCACAGTCTGTGGCGAAGAGAGTTTCCAAATTCAGGCGGCCTGGAGACGGGAAAGCTCTCGTTTCCGATCCAGCTGTCGGAGAAGGGACACGGACAAGCGGTCTCTTGCCTGCGGAGCAAAGGTGCCTCCGCGAAGGGATCGAGGAAACACTTTGAAAAGAATCGATGAGGTAAGGCGGAGCGCAGCAGTTGAAGCACAGCAAGACGGAAGTGGATCCGCTCCTACATGCGCAGCCAGTGGAGGTCTTTAAGGAGAGGAGTGATGTGGGAGCGGTTGGAGGAGTTGTGTAGGAGTCTAGCAGCAGCGTTTAAGACAGATTGGAGATTGACGCTGCAGGGTTTGGACAGATTGACAGATTGGTTATTGGCTATCTTTAAATGTGCGCCGAAATCAGTCTAAATGAAAGCATATTGCTAGTCTAGTTATTCATGTAATAGCTACTTAGATACATATATGGATGAAAGAACATTTTAATTGTGACTTCATCTAAACTTCGTCAATGGTGTATAAGTAATTTGAATTGATTAAGTTGTTTAATTATGCCAGAAATTGACAAAATTCTCGATTTTTGAGAAGTGTCACTCAAAAGTCAAATTATTGATGTTATTATGCGCGAAATTTGATTAAATTTGGATTGGTTATCATTGACACGTAGAAACTAATAATCATCAGAAATTAGTGCTACGGCTACGGTAGTATAGTTATGGAGCAGCATCAAAGAGTGTCTGAGGTTACTCAAGTACCCGATGTCAGCAACTTGATCTGACTTCGCCTGTTCCACGCATTATTGACCCTCTGAGACGTGAGGGGGACCTCTTTTACAAATTCCTAGTTTATCTGCTTAAATCGACATCAAAGCATTACGAAAGTTGATCTTCAGTAAAATCATGATGTTTGCGTGTAGAAGGCCCATCTACCTGATTCCTTGAGTGTCTTTCAGTCTTCTCAGTAAACACATGCGAAAATGTGGCGTTTTTATAGGTCATCGACATTTAGTACAGCATCCGTTGTAATAAGAGTCGGTTTTACGATGTTTGCTGTCAATACAAAACCTCAGATTCTAATGACATTGATTTATTCCATGCAGAAGAACACTAGCATTTGTCGCTTGTTTCATGCCTATCAGAAATTGACCTAAACTGAGCAATAATTGCCGCATACTTTCAGACCTTCAAAACAGCTGTGGGTATCTCAAGCTCATCAATTACTACTGTGGAAGCTTTGCCAACAGTCTGTTTTTAGTGTTCAACCCATTGCATAGAGTAAGTATGTTAGGTAGAGTGGTAACTCCGCATTTTTTTAATCCCCAATGTGTATGCACTTTTGATTTTATTAAATGAACTCAAGGGAGATACAGTCGACATTGTTTCAAAATGTGAGATATACACATTTATGCAGTTTGAAGAAATTACAACGGAATTGACTGATCATGATAGCAAAGTAGAAAGAAGTGATATTATTTTACAGATTGTCCGTGTCATGACAGCCTTGGAGAGGTAATATTTGTTGAATTGGCAACTCGATGACCTGCTATTGCTTTCATGAATTAGAAATATGAAATTTCAGCCAAGAAAGCACAATAAGATGTCGACTTTTTCATGAAGACTTCCATTATAAAACGTGATGTGAATTGTGGTGGGAATTTCTACACCTTCTAAGACCATAGCGGGGGTTCAATGGACCCCCTTGGCCAATCCACCACACTTCTACTGATTGAATTGAAATGAACTAACACATCCACTGCTAAAAATGATGATTTTACATGGGTATGAGCGGATGATCCATCCTCAGCACAAAATTTGAAATCGAAAAGGTCTCTGAGGGTTAATGCGAGTGCAGGTATTGTCTTTTCACCGCATTTGTCTCATCGTCTGCTACTTTAAATTTTCGCACGACCAACTTGCTACATCTTTTTAAGTTAAGCATGCAAGTGTAAGAGATATGGCCTGTTCGTTATCACTTCACGAATTGTAGCGAAATTACTGTGATAACCTCAAGTGAATTCTGCTCAGACGAGGAGGTCAGAAGGTCAAAAGAAGTCATATCAAGTTGTTGACATCGCCACACTTCAAGTTATCGTCACTGTTTCATAAACTGCTTGTCTGATTTACACTAATTTTAGTGTGTGGTTAGAAAATATCCTCTCCTACAGGTACTTAAAGTTATGTGACGATTGTAACATTTTTACGAATGTTAGAGAAAATTGAAAGTGTGGGATATAACCCATAAGTACCACAACATGATTAAGGTAACTTGCAAACTTTGCTACTCATAAATGTGGAATAATGCATTCCAGACAGGACCTTACATACATAGTCCCGACCTTACAAACAACGCGATACATCCAACACATGCATCAGCAAGATGGCGCTGTAGTACATCGGACTTTGGCTGTTCGAAACATGCAAAATAGAAATCTAGGGGATCGATGGATTGGTCGGTCAGATCTGAAGGCATAATCTCCTAGTAGTCCTGCCCTATCAGTCAATTGCCTTTGACTTTGGGGTTGCAAATAATGTAGATACAATTTTTATATGTAAATAAACTAGCTCTATAAAGAAAAATGATAGTTTTTATCATTAGCAAAATTCGGCAATTTATGTCATCTCCTAATCCTGTGGTCGTCTTTCAGACATTTGAATGTACTTAGGTTTCTAAAATATCATTCCACAGACATATTGGAACGGCCAATTTTGAAAGAAGCATTTCAGTATCTAAGGCAAGAATGAAGATATACTATACCTTTCAAATGACAGCCCAAATCTAAGAGTCCATGGTCGTCGCTTAGCGCCCGACGGAAATTCTGATCATTTTAAAGGTAATTATGCAATGTTGTAGACTTTCAGCATAAGAAATCTATAACATTAAAAATCTAAGATTTTGATCTGTAGAAAACTCAAATCTATGATAATTTTGTACATAGCCCATGCAGTTCAGAATATTAAAGCATATAAAGCTTCAGATATCTACGAGTCAAAATTGTGAACTATAGGAATCCCCTCAATGTCATTTTCGCTGGGAATTCGAAGATGGACAGTGAAATGCTCCTACCTCAATGGTTAGGAAATTAGACGTTAATTAGACCTTAATTACTCTATTAAGGACGTCTAATTTAGAATTCGAGATATACAACGACTTTCATAGAAAAATGACACGTGAAATATCGGCTGTGCTGACAGACCACCAAATAATCATCCTGATTAATTGTTTTCCACAACTTAGGCCAGAATAGATCTCTGCATCGTAACATCACAGTTTTCGGCTTCTCAAATTAAGGACGATTTTCAGCTACATTCCATGAATAAGCTAATGTAAGCTATAGCTGTCCATTACATTGAATCATTTTCTTCTTATTATACAGCAAGAAAAATCGCAAACATCTCAAAATCTGTGAAAATTGGTAATTTTAAACTTTGAATTGCATTTTGTAGTATGAAGAAAAGTGAAGTGAGCAAAATGATAAATATTAATTAGTGCAAATATTAGTGCTAATAATTTTACGGTTTTGATAACTTCAAAAATACGCATTTCGAATTCCGAATTTGTCGCAATGAATTTGAATTCTATCCTGATTCAAACAATAGTGAACCTATTTTCATCTCAGGTAGCCAACAATTCCATTCGTCAAATTACCAAAACTCCGCTTTCGTGGATTTCTCTCCAGTTCTTTGTATTATTGCCACTGATCTTCGTTCACATTTTTCTACAGCAATTGGCAAGAAAAGTAGTTGGTATGAGGCATGATATAAGCACGCAGGAGTAGACATACTAATATCAAGATTCGACATCTCAGGTGCTAAATGCATTCTTTTGCATTATGTCAAACAGACACATTAATGAATTTCAGTTGCAATTTCAAAACACTCCCTCACTTTATTCATTGTCATTATAGCTATAACATTTAGACCAGCAGCCCAGAGCATTTATTCAATGGAAAGAGGGTAGGAAGTTTGAGTATTTGGAGGTGAGGATTATAGAGTGACTTTCATGAATATGTATTGCTGCCGGACTGCACCCGAGTCCGTGACCCCTTTCGCCCCCCCCCCTATGTACATGACATCAATTGAATTTATTCAATGGAACAATGGCACGGCTGCAAGCCGTCCCAAAACATTCTTTGGAGCTCCTTTGATACTAAACTAGCAATGACAGCAATTTTACCTGAGGCCTTCACCCCGACAGCAGCCCCCAAACTTTGAAAATCACCCCTTCCTGTAATACAATTGAATTTATTCAATGGAACAATGACGCGGCTACAAATCGCCTCAAACTATTCCCTAGCTCAATTGCAATGACATAATTTTTACCTGATTAAGTCGACACACCTACAAATTGTCTCAAGATATTCCTGTACAGCTCTTTGACATGATTAGAAACGACAATAACTTAAACTGATGACTTCTGTGAAAAACTGATGCAATCAGGGTTGGAACTGCTCCGACTTTTTCAATCTAACTTTTTTTTTATCTTCGTTGACCATTATCGCATCCTATCAAGTCTTGCCAATGAAGGTACGTAAAAAATTGAACATTTATTAGTGAACGTTTGCTTTAAATCTGATATTTAAAAAGAGTTTCCTTCGATTTTCATTATCGTCAGCCTGACTTATCAGCTGATATCATTGTGTTGTGCATAAATCTGAACCAGAGACTTCTGAGGTCTGTTTAAGCAAATCAGCAATATTTCATTAACATGCACTATTAATCATGTCGATTTCTTTCCTAACTTTTGGTAACACTCTTTACAAAACTTCAAAAGGTTTGAAACAATGAAATTTAGATTCACTGATAGAAAAAAAGTTATGAATGCGCTTTAGTGATCTAATAAGGAATCATAGATAATAATTTGCGTGTAATTATACTGTGATAAATAGATACCGTAAGATACTTACCATCAAGCTTGCTTGTTTAGGTTCAGATAATTGCGATGTTTTGAAAAATAATTTCCAAGAAAGCATATAAAAATCAGCTCGACAAAGCTACGTTCTTTATTATTATGGCATGCAGCCTATATTTCAATATTATTGTGCATAATAAGTAGCTAACAGACATAACTAATTTTGGCAACGATCACAAATGCAGGTTACTCTACACTGTAAACCAAACTGTGCCCAATATGTGACCGATTATGTGCCCGACGCATTTTCGTCACATCTGTCACATTTGGTCACATATGTGACTTCCATGTGACCGATGTTGAATCATCATAGATAATGCACATACGGCGAGTACTTGATGAGAAAAATTCAAATTGATTTTCCGAATACTTTGCGGTGTGTTTTGTTCAAGGACATCACTGGCAAGAAGATGTTATCATATTGAAAACTGTTTTAATCAGGATAATGATTGTGTGATTGAAAAATGTGACACATGTCTTCGTTTAATCTGCTTGATCTCGCCGGAAGGTTGTATCATCGTGTTGTAAGTGAAGTTGTATTATCTTGCCTAGACAGCGTGAAACAAATGAGCTTCATGTCAATGGTCTGCTTGTTTATTACATTGAGAATGACAAGCTGGGAGAAATTACATAATGACGTCCTATTCCCAAATAGAATCTTCAATCGCGATGTCCTGAGAAGTGAGTCTATGCAAAATTGAATCAATGTATAGATGGTTCAATCAAACAATTTTATCGGTAAAAACAGTAATAGATGCTGCCACAGCCATCGATTGTTTCATTGGCGTATAGATAAGGTGTTTATTACATCAGCTTATCTATTTGTTTCTTAACATCAGGTGGCCGTTGGCGTTCAGCAACACACTGATTAAGACATTCTGAATTAAGCATTGATGGTTAATTCAAAAGTAAATGGAAAGTAGAATATGCATCTAATGATTTGCAAATATTTGTTGTTCTTTCCATAAGTTCCTCAATTGAAAGTATGGTCTTTTCTTCCCACCAGGAAGTGGAATCATTTAAACCATAATTTATAGCTCAATTTAATTTAGACTCAGTACTTCTACTCTCCAAAACCTAAACAAATGGTGGGTTTTAGTTATCACAATAATTGGAAGAAGCGATAATCATGCTCGGTCGGGCAGATATTAGTCACACTAAGTCACATATCAGCAGTGTTGCATGTGACCGATTTGGTCACATAAAGTCACATTTCTGTCGAGCTGAATGTGACCGATTTGGGCACATTTGGTCACATAAAGGCAGTGGCAAACGTCACATGTGTTGGGCACATAATCGGTCACATATTGGGCACAGCTTGGTTTACAGTGTAGTAGCTAAAAAGTACATATACAGAAAAATTGCTAATAGGAGAAGAAGTGCATCGACAACTTGAATAAAAAGAAAGGACCATTGTTTGATCGATATTCCAGCAGGAATCATGTTTCAATCAATTTGATTCATTCTGCGTGTCACACCTACTCAGAGCAGACGAAACGCGGTTGTGACAATATACAAGTAAAATGAAACTTCTGGCGATATTTTTCGTCTGCAATATTATTCGTCCGCGCGGGCACATTTGCTTTATTATGTTATAATCCTATACAAATAATATAAATCTCCAATACATGAAACATAGCAATTATCAAATACTCTTCAATTGCAATATATTGCATCATTTTTCATTTTAATGAAGTTTATCTGCATATATGCAGAACGTCTATGTTCCATCATCAACTTATCATTTATCGCATATTTATCATCTATTTCCTGTTTGTTGCAGATCAACTCCTACTACATTTCCCAATGGAAGAGAAAGAAATATGGAGAATGATTTCTGAGAAACTTTTCATCGAAGCAAGTGTTCAAGAGACTAAAAAGAGAAGATATTAAAAATCATTGGCTGTTTTTTGAATTAATGGCGTTTTGTGAATGATCATGAATTAGCTAAAAATAATGCTCCATAGTGTGATTGATTCTCAAACTAATTTTTTTGAAATCTGGGCCGAACTTTCACCGACATGTCAAGGGGATCGAAAGGAAAAAGTGCAAATACCTCATGCATGGTATTGTCGACATGTTGTCTTGACAGAAGTTCGATAGAACAGGATTTCCCACAATTCTATGGGACAAATTAGTCTAAGAGGCAATAGGATCAAAGATCCCCAAAATTCAATGGGACAAAACTTCCCACCAGTGCCTTAGAATAGAGTTCCATAGCAATATCACTACCTGCTATAGGAAAATTACAATAATTCCGTAGGACGTTTCCTATAGCAGTCCCATAGATTTTGGTTAATCGGGTGAGTTTCTACAACGGTTGACAAGCTTTGCAGAGCGAACCTTGAGACTCGAATTGGTTGGTTCTTTATAAGACACAGGCTCACATGACGAAATTAGTAAGTCGGTTTTGTTTTACATTGCTACATCTTGAGGACACCCAATATACTGGATACCTACCCAATATTACCCTAGACCCAAGATTTTCATGAAACCAAAGGCCCAACCAAGACTCAGTTGCCCGTGCAGATGTCTAATTAACCTGGAGTCGTAGGTTTGAATCCTGCCAGCCGCACATCTTTTGCGTGGCAATTAGATCTATCGTTTAATTGGTTTCATTCCATTGTTAATTGCATTAATGACATTGTCTAAGATGCTTTGGTGGACAATCGATCCCCAGCTACTCTCCTAAACGTCAGAAGTCACAATTGTGACGAGATTTCTATTCACTGATCATAACTGCTACGACAACGAATATGTGGTGGTTAGGGTTTGATTCTCCCAATTGACAAAGTCGCATGCATGTGGCTCGTAGCTCGGTTGGTAGAGCACAAGTGGAGTAAAAATGCGTCGAACCCTACCAGCCGCACATCTTTTGCATGGCAATTTGATCTACCGTTCAATGTTACTTGCATATGTGGATGAGGCATAATTTTGCGTGAGCATCATCACTCACTTTAAGATTGTGTCCCATCCTTAGAAGTTACAATATTATATATCTGGATGGTTTTTCTCACTGCTATCTTCACGTTCTAATAAAAATCATGCAGTTCTTGTTGGAATTTTTGATTCTACGGATCATCTCTCTTCAGACGAATTTCTTAAGCATTGGCTCATAAGTCAGCCAATGAAGTTGTAAGTCCTGACCTAATTGGATGATTTTGTTTTACGATTCACGCCAAGCTAAGAACACAAAATATGTAAGCGAGACAAAAACAGTTAAGACAATGATAACAGCATATAGATGATAAAATATGATCGTCAAAGGGAATTTTAAGAGATTCCTACATCTAGACAGGGAAAAAACCATGGCACCATGAGACTGACCGCCTGCTGAGGAGGTACAAACCCTATCACTTGAAGGTTTACTAACCATGTCACTATGAGACTGACCGCCTGCTGAGGAGCTACCAACGCTCTCACTTGAAGGTTTACTAACAATAACCATGACACTGAGACCATCATTGCAAATGACATGCGCTTTCTTTGTACTGAAAAAGAAATATCTTTTATATTTCTAATATATTTTCATCAGTCTACTCGCACCATGTTCTTGTCATATAAAAAACTCATTTGAATACTTTTGATTTTCAAAGCTGAAAAATGGTTTATATAAGAACAAATCAAGCGTTTATGATCACTTGCAATTAGCTTTATTGGACGTTGTTAATTGATATGTTTGTACCAACCTAAACTACTGATAAATGCGCTGAGTTGGAATACATGCAATGTTTATCAAAAATATTTTAGAATGATTTCAATTCAGTCCTTTTTTTAAGATGGTGGGCACTTGAGTAACCAATTTTTCAGTAAATTCATCCTTTACATGCTAGAAACATAGACGTGGGTCATTCCACAAAGATTCATCCAATTTTTGGAACATTTTGTGGCACTTAGTCCTCGATTTCGCTCATCCTCGGATATCTGTTTGCTACGCATTAGAAAACACTGAAATATCTGTGCATGAGTGGTTGGCCTACATGAGCATATCAGCATAAAACAATGGTCAAAATGAAAGCTATGATTATATTCATAGTCCTACACTAAAAACAGATTGTTGGAAAAGTTTTCACAGTAGTAATTGAAAAGTTTCAGATCTCTACCACTGGTTTTGTAGGTCTCAAAATGCAGTAATTACGACTCAGTTTAGGCCTATTTCTGATTGGCATGGACGCATTTGAAGCAATGGACAGATGCAAGGATTCTGCGGCATGGAATAAATCAATTTCGTTAAAATCAACTATCTGAGGTTATGTGGCGACATCAAGCATCGTGAAACGGCCTCCTGGCATAACTGATACTGTGCTATCTGTCGTTGAATTACAAAACCACAACATTTTCGCATGTGTTTACTGAGAAAGCTAAAAGAAGCTCATAACATTACTTTTATCGCCTGCTACATGCAGACATCATTGTTTTACTAAAAATCAACTTTCTTAATGATTTGATATCGATTTAAGCAAGTAAGCTAAAAATTTGCAAAAGTGGTCCAATGGACCCCATCAGGTCTCTGAGAGTTAAACCCACAATCGTGTGAACTTCCACACTGCGACCTGCTCCTCAACTTGATAAACATTCATGCAAACAGCAAAATTTGCCGTAAGCACTCATTGTTTTATTGACACACGGTGATATTACGCTGTCCAGTTCTTCCTATAGACTTTTGAATGCGTGAGAAGCTGATGATACACTTCCTATTATTATACACTGTAAACTCAAGGGCACGAAATTTCACTTGAAATTTAGGACACGAAATTTAGGTATCAATTCTAAGCAACACAAGGCACGAGTAGGCACGAAGTTCATAGCGCCGAGTTCGTGCCCATTGATTTTTCCTTTGATTTCATTGGATAAACAAATATTTGGTTTGGTGCCTATTAGTGCCTATTGGCGCCTACTGGTGCCTCGATACTTTACCCAATTGTGAAGATAAACAGAAACATTGGGATCATCTGTGGGTAATTATATTTTCGCAAATTATCTAAGTCTTTCTGTTTGCATACACTCTCCACTTGAGACAAAAGCAGACGCTGAAAAATCACGGAATCTTCGATATTCCATTGACCTCTTGTAAGCAAGACGTACGTACCTGAAGTAAGAAACAGCAAAATTTTAATTGGATCACAAAAATTACATACACGTAGGCCTACATATAGAACGTTCAAAAGAGAAATCACTGTATTAGAATATCAATATCTAATATGATGAAATTGCTCATAAGAGGTGTTGGAATGCATGCCTATACAATTTGAGTCACCGCAGAGAAAGTGTTTCGGATATACATGTACATGTATACATTGATTGTGAATATGATAATAATTCTGTGTTTGGAAGAACATAAAATTTCTTTCATTGACGTGAGGTGCAACTAATCCAGAATAAAAGTTTCTTCTTGATTATTGCCTAAAATGCAGAAGCTATTATAAATTGAAAGATTTTTTAGAAGTTGAAGTTATACTGAAATTTAAAAAAATCATTATACATTATAAAATTCACATTCTATTCAATGTCATCATATTTTGGATGCATGCAATGCTCTGCATCAGGACAGGGACACAATCTTTGATATATTTTTGATTTTTGACAATTAAAGAAGTCCAATATCAACTTTTCCAGATCTTCCTCGTCGAACAACAATGCAACGCTCGTTGCCAGAATTTCTTACATGATGCTTAGTGCAACTCACGATGTGGCGAAGGCACCATTCATCGAAGATTAATCTGAAGGCGTCTATTGCCGTTTCAATCATCTGACACGCTCTCGTGACTCCATCTCGGTCGGTAAACACGTTGCGCTGTTCGATTCTTCCTGCTCTGTAAACTGAAGGGCACTAACTTAGGCACGAAGCCGAAATTTCGTGCCAGTTGGCGCCTAGTTAGTGCCTTTCTAGTGCCTCGAGGCACTAATGGGCACCAAGCCAAATATATGTTTATCCAATGAAATCGAAGGAAAAATCGGCACTATGAACTTCGTGCCTTGTGTTGGTTAGAATTGATGCCAAAAGTTCGTGTCTAATTCAAGCGAATTTTCGTGCCCTAGAGTTTACAGTGTGGACGTCTTCCTAAGTTTCCGTCTCTGACGACACGAAATTTCACTTCGTCTCACGAATTGAAACGAATTGAAGTGCACGAATTTCACGAAATCTCTGACGAAATGACGGCACGAAATTTCACTTGAATTAGGCACGAAATTTAGGTATCAATTCTAAACAACACAGGGCACGAGTAGGCACGAAGTTAATAGTGCCGAGCTCGTGCTCAGTGATTTCTCCTTCGATTTCATTGGATAAGCAAATATTTGGTTTGGTGCCTATTAGTGCCTATTGGCGTCTACTGGTGCCTCGAGGCACTAGAAAGGCACTAACTAAGCGCTACCTGGCACGAAATTTCGGCTTCGCGCCTAAGCTAGTGCCCTATAGTTTACAGTGCATATGCGTATATTGTGGGAAACTGACCAAAGTGACCAATGCGGAGCGTTGACAAGCAACTGGGATGGTAAAAGCGGTATCGTCTTCCAGAGAAGCAGGCCGTCAGTTTGGGAGATCACACAATGCCACTCCCTTTCTCCATGCCGGAAACTCAGATCAAGTGGAAGAGGTCAATCTCTGCTGTTGCTGCTGAGTGCAGTGCCTGGGTGCGCATACGGACATGTGCCTGGAGGCGGCACTCAGGCAGTCACTTGGATGTCATTCATGACAAGGACGTGGTTAGGGCCAAAATATTTATTGGAGAGCTTTTGAAAAGGTAACATTCTCTAAAATAATTAAAGTATGCTTCAAAAAATGGGAAATACGAGTATGAGAAAAAAATATGGCACTCCCTTTAGTAACGGTTTTAATAAAATCGAATAGCTAACAGTATTTACACGGCAAACGTTTCGCGACGCAGTCGCTGCCTCAATGCACTAAAAAGAAGGTAACAGCAGCCAGAGCAAGTGACTTATATATCAGGGTGATAATACCGTAGACAGAGTATCTCTCAGCCAACCAGCTCGTCCTTGCGTTTCAACTGTGGTATCCTATCTCTGTTGTAGCGAGCTTCAGCCAGACGATTTTCAAGAGGCGAACTATGCTTGGCAAATAATATTGAGTATGAAATCGAAAATGTCAAGATTACTGTCGTGGTCATTTTACAATCAATATCATATAGGATACTCATTCGAACTCGGCGATTTGCCGTATACGGTCTAAACCCCATTTACAATAAATATGCAATTAAGAAAATGTGTCTGATAAATTTCGGACCCTCGTTACAGGGACCCTTCTAGACCCATAATACTGCCGAACAGTGTATTCTAATGGTCAGAAATTTCGAAAAAAATCGAAAAAGAAATATATTCGTCATATATTATATGAAAAAATATATTCGTTAAAGCTCCGCTTGACTTTAAAACGTGCAATTTATACCACATTTTATTTAAACCGATGACGTACTAGCATATGTGACCTGATAATATGTAAAGAGACGATAATAAAACGCATGCTAATATAGAGACATTCAATCTAATTTACATTTAATCAATCAAAAATGTAAGTTGTACATGTAGAAATCTCGCAGTCTAAACATTTGACGAATACATGTCTGAACGGTAAACAAACACAGTTAATGTATACAGCTTCTCACTCGCTGGCGAAATAGATTGCATTGCCTATGCTTTGCTCTGATCCCATATGATGATGCATTGTGCCCATAGATACTTAACAGTGAAATGATTTCCAAAGCTGAACGTCTGACTGTCATGGGTTTATCCGTTTCAACGGTCAAAACCAACATAGATTGAGTTGACGTACGTAATTTGTACAAATATTCTTATGCAGTTCTACACTACCTGCAATATTCCCTTTCTTGAAATTCTTTATATTATGCTACCTGTAAAGTCTAAAAATTTAAATCTAATACTCAACTAGCAGGGTAACGAATGGGGAATTAAGTATTATATTTCCTAATTAGATGTGAATTTAGTACAATTGAGCAATCGATGGGAAATTGCTTATAGGTGTTAAAATATCTTCTACGAACAAAACCCAAAATTTGCCAAAAGTGAAAGAGAGCAGTTTTGACAGTTAGAAGACCTAAACTTTTTAAACTTTTGATGGGTGTTTTTGCAAGCATGTTTCAGTAGACAAGCTACCATCATCAGTGGCAACGATCAATGGAAAATGATGAAATACAAGTATATGCAAGACTTGATGACGTGAAATTTCAATACAGGAAAAGTGGTTGTGATTGGTTGTGGTTATTCATGAGATAATGTGAATGAAGAAATGACTTTATGTACAAGTACAATGATTCAGCAATTCTTTTGTGTATGTAGTAAATTGAAGTGATCAATCAACAGCATTAAGCTGGTCTAAAAACATTCATCACTTAAAAAATTCATCAAACAAATGCTGTTGATTGATCACTTCAATTTACTGTAGAAGAACCCACAAATAACTCAATTAGACTTCTATTTATAGTAAATATTTTCATAAAAATGGCATATGTGAAACCAATTGGATAATAAAAGAAGTTAATATTTCATTGTACACTCATAGCGACTCCTACAGCCCTGATTCTTATAAGAACAACAAAAACTAGGCAGTCTCCCTGACGACTGGGATTGTAGCAAAAATAAAGATAGCAAAATTTCTATCCAAAACGGGTATCATCCTAATAGAATAATTAAAGTCTTTGAGCGATGTGATCGTCCTAAAACAAAAATAGAATCTAGCGAAAAAAATGAAATATTTTGGAAACTCTCCTATGTTTCAGCTCTTCCCTCTCCAATAAAACGTAACATTCGCCACATAAATAGTGCTTTAACAAATAGGATTTTCTTAACAATACAGACGATTACCATACTTGTTTTGGCTGATATAACTGAAATTAGATACATCCACAGTACTACAGAATTTAACAGCTACATGTAGCGAAATCATTCGATCTCATCTCATCTCAATCAACATCGAAGCATGAACCTCATGCTTCTTATTAATGCTTCAGGACAATGTTCTTGTTAACCATGTAAGTACCATAGTGTCTGAGGTTATTGAAATTAAGATTACTCTAGTGGGAACTTCTTATTATCATTTCAATATGAAAATTACAAATTTTCATTCAATAACTCTCTTTTGTTTAGAAGATATAGGGTGGTACATACATAAACCACTTGTCCTTAAGGGTAAAATTACGCTAAAGATTGGTCCAAACTCCACATGGTTGTAGCAGCAATTCCTCGACGAGTTCATGCAGAAGCATTTCTCATATGTAGAGCAGGCTACGTTGCTGCTACAATCGTTCTCTTTCCCTGAGCACATTTAGCAGCGACGGCGTTTGATATTGAAAACAGGTAAGTGTTTGCCGGGAACGACGTAGTGATTTTAGTTCTTTCTTCCTTGATGATTTTTTTCAGCTGGTACGTCAGGTCAACACCACCCATTATCGAATTGTAGAATGACACCTGCAATATATGATATGTCGTTAGGTGTTTTTGCACATTACTTGTAGGCCTACACATGTTCATGTATCATACATTGAAAAAAGTAGCCTACTGCATGAACAGGTAACATAGTAGCAACAATTTTAGTACTTTATTTGCTATCGGCCAATAACTGACAAGGGGAGTTTTGATTAATTTTGTATAACTTTCTCAGAAAGATGATCTCCCGTCACCTGGTCAACTATATCGCTATTACTTCTTTAAAGTATGAAGGTGGCTGTTCAAATAAAGGTTGGGCAGACTTGGGTTTGGCTTTCAAGCTTTCCACAAACTTGGGCAAGCAGTACAATACCCTAGCACAGGGTTGGAGAACTTCGGTTTCGACAGTAGAGGTTTACAAAATTGCGCCTTACTTAGCTGTCAGGTCTTTTGCTACAGATATTCCCAATCCTGCGAATACCAAGCGAACAGCAGACTGTGCATGTTGTGATGTACATGTGCATGTATTAATCTAATCGCTGAGATCACGTGTCTCGTCTATGTATATCAGAGCCTTCGTAAATGGTTTTGAACATCAATAAAAGCTGGGTAATTCTTTTAATGCTTCATTCTTACTCCTTTGGTTTTTGACCTGATGATCCCTTAACGGTGCATGACTGTATCCACGTAAAGGCCTTCGTATTTTAGCAGGCTCTAATATGTAAAGACAGAAACGGAACAACTCCATTCATGTCTCTTACTTAGTTCGTTGTTCTCTCAAATCACATGGTACCACCAGTGAGTATTTATTATTGCTTTCCTGGCCCGTTGATTTCAAGGCGTGCATGTGCCAGAATAGCTGATAATAAATTGTTCCAAGGGAATATTGCCGCATCTATAGAATTGAAGGAAGTAAAAAGCAACTTTTTTTCAGACTCATGACGCCTAGCGATTTTCTGAAGTGCATGCACCAAGAGACTCGATAAAATATCATCAGGGAAGGAGAAAATAGACTGATCATTCATCAGTGTCATATTCAATCCCTAAGGCAGTCCCTACTAAGACAAGACCTACCAAATATATACAAGACCTCAAATCAAACAGGAAAAAAATCAATACAGGAAAAGTGGCTGTGATTGGTTGCGGTTATTCATGAGACAATGTGAATGAAGAAATGACTTTATGTTCAACGATTCAACAATTCTTTTGTGTATGGAGTGCGAATGAGAATTTTAAAAACATCTTCATCTTGAAAATCAGCATATAAAGCGATATTTAAGATGGGGGCTCGACCATTTGTTCTGATGAGAATCAGGCCTGTGTGAGTTGCTATGAACATACATGTACAATAAAATTTTAGCTACTATTATTATCCAATTGGTTTCAAATTTGTCAGTTTTTATGAAAAATATTCAAAAAAGAAAGTTAAATGAGTTATTCATGGGTTCTTCTACAGTAAAGTGGTCAACTAACAGCACTAAGCTGGTTTAAAAACATTTATCATTTCAAAAAATTCATCAAAAAATGTTGTTAATTCATCACTTCAGTTTACTATAGAAGAACCCGCAAAAACCTCAACTAATTTTCATAAAAAAATGGCAAATTTGAAACCATCTGGATTACGAAAGAAACTAATACTTTATTGTACACTCATGGCGACTCCTACAATCCGGATTCTTATAAGAACAACGTGATTAAAGGCTTGTACAATACATCTCGTTGCAACTTTGGTGACAGCTCCTTTCGTGTTACTCGTCCACGTTGTTTCAATGAATTGCCATTACCTATTCGTCTTTTACCGACCTATCGACAATTTACTTCAGCCTGTTACCAGTATTATTTGGATTGCTTCAGAAAGTGACATTTGCATTTCTTTCATTTTTGCATTTTTATCTTATTGTATCCCTACTGTGTTTCGAAGGTAAATAAAGAATATTATTATTATTATCTCAAAAACGAAGCAGTGCAGAAAGAGAGCACTAATAATTCCGCTCCATCTGAAATACAAACGGTGAGAAACTGGAATTTAAGTCTGAGGGTCTTTCAGTATTCTTTATACTTTCTACCAAGCTTACTTCCTATTTTTTGTTTTTTTCTGCAGAGGCATATTATAACTCGATAGCATTTCGACGACTTGTTTCTCGTCCAAATGTGGCTCTCGGAAAACAAACTCAGCAAATTTCAAAAACCACAAACGGACTTCATTCTGGACTTGCAGTTGATGGGAATAAAGCGACGTGTATGCGGATGAACGACGGAGCGATTGCTTCCGGCGAGGCTGTTTGGAGCATTTATCTGGGAAATGACTATTCCATCACAGTAATTGTCATTTACTTTAAAGGCCATCCAGATGGCTATCCCAGGTACTCATATTTATCTTTGATTGCTCCTAAATTTGAAAGAGTTTGCGACGATGCGCTCGCTTTTGGGATACACAGTCCAAAAGCAATGTGGTGTTTTGAAACAAACATACATGGGAGATTTGTCTCAATGAAAGGAAACTATTATGAAATAGACGTATGTGAAGTGGCGATATATGGAGTTCGTGAGTATTACAATACAACTAATGTCATTTTGCTTGTACATGCATATTAGACTATGTTTTATCCCAACATCCATAAACTGAAATGACTGAACCCGTATTTCATGAATGTCTCAGGAGTGGATCAAATCTTTTGACTATCAAGAAAGAGGTCACATGATTCATTACAGGGAGCCAGTACACTGTTTATGACTGGGATAAGGACCATGACACATGTATGATACAAATATAATACTGTACGTGATAAGCCACAATTATACTATGATGATTATAACAATGACGAATTCATCTGTATATTGCATAAATAGTGTATTAATGATATGAATTGTATATCATGTGCTGCGCGAAGGATGCCTGGCATGGGGTCGAGTATTACTTGCAATAATTATGAAAAACTGAAAATTGCTTTCTCGTGCGCAAGTTCCCATGGACACTATGAAAGACCGTGCAATCTGCAATTGCCTATCAAACGCAAACCGCTTTTGGGTGTATTTACGGACGCAGATGCATCGGCAGATCAATTGACATTTCTGAAAAGGTGGGCGTGGAAGCTTTGGTAGGACTCGATCAGGTGCCAACGGTCTTCGTCAATCTACACTAAATCGCACGGTACCAAACCTATAAAATGCTTGATACAAAAAGCATTATTTCTTTTCATTTGCTAATGTTGTTGCTGACCAGACCTGTAGGGTGTCTACCAGATGCTTCTCTCTCTTCTAGTCGCTCTAGTCGCATAGGTATATAAATATAGCGTGTACTTAACCAAAGATCAAATAATTTTGATAATACAATAATAATTCATAATGCACATTGAGAATCTCATAGAGATTTTCAGTTTGAAGCTAAATCGTTGCTGAAACAAGCACCCAGAGTTTGAATTAGCATTCGTAAATGATCGCCTTTTTAATAGTTGATCAAAAGGACGAATCATTATGCATTGTCCTTATTCACAATTTCTACATCATCACTTGAATTCTAATTCGCTTGAGAAACAGGCACATGATTGGCGTGTTTACAGAACTACTTTAATTTAACCCATATCATACGAAAAACGTAGAGATTTTTGTTTTCAGTGATATTCTTACATTTTACTTTCCTCGTTGAGCAGCTCAACTAATTTTGATATATTATGTCAAATTCGAATATTTCAACATAGATATCTAGATTGGGTGGAAATCAATCCTATGAAAGGATATATTGAACTTCTTATTACTTAATTATCTACAACTTTATCATTTTACTTTTAAACTCTATACTTTTTTAGATTTTACTTATTTAAGCTTTTAAACTGAGATGAATATAATATCTCAGTTAATATTATTTAATGCCCTGAAAAATGAAATAACCACTTTCGTCTTTGCTTCCGTCAGATAAAAAATCAAGTAGTATCATTCCATAACAAAAAAAATCGCCACTTTATTTAGTGTGCTACAATGCGAAACATTTGATATGGAGATGCGACGTGTACACATTCACGGTCTTATTGCTGCACAACTTGCAACGACTGGCCGAGGTGGAGGGATCAATGTCGACAAGAATATGGCCGAATATCGGAGGGAACTGCAGCCCTTGAATTGAACATCGTTACTGCAGTGCAGTCTCTCTGCAAAGCAAGCGAACTGGATCGTCGAAATTCCAATAAATAGTCCGGTAGCCAGAACGAGTTTCTGCAGGGAACGTGGCCGAAGGTGAGACTTCCACAGAATGATGTACACCCTATGCCTACTACGAATCGGCACGTCTGCCGAGTTCTAGTGAGTTCCTCTTCTTGTCAGACAGGGTCAAGGAAAAACACATGTAAATCTAATAGGACGCATATTGCAGTTTTTCGATAAAATTAAGATTTCTATGTTTTCTCTTATCAACTGAAAAGTATTAAGTCCAGAGTCATATTTGTTGACATTGAATGTCGTCAGGTCATTTCCTACGATGTGCATGTGCTATTATCATGCATCTAATCGGCAATGTATGTGAGAATGTGATTGAATGTGGATAAAGTTGCTCAAAATGTTTGTGTTTGCCGACATGAAGAGGCTCGATTAAGTGCGATCACCTACATGTATATAGACAGGGGTGCATGAAGATGAAAGGAAATGACTTGAAGACATTCCATGCCAAAAAATATGACTATGGGCTAAGTACTTTTCCTTTAATCAGAGAAAACATACAAAATTTCATTTTAGCCAAAAACTGCAATCTGCTTCCCATTGGATTTACATGTGTTTTTCTTTGATTCTGTCTGACAAGAAGAGGAACTCACTAGAACTCGGCAGACGTACTGATTCGTAGTAGGCATAGGGTGTACATTATTCTGTGAACGTCTCATTTCGGCCTCGTTCCCTGCAGAAACTCGTTCTGGCTGACGGACTATAAACATATTTTCAGCTGAATACGTCGCATTATAAGCCAAGCAGTTTCAACTGATACACCAATTCCCCATGAAAGCAAGGGCCACCACCACTTTTTCGTTCGGTACTTGTTTACATTTTGACCTTGACGATCAGTCCCATCCATTGTTTTATTGTACATGCCAGCCATATTCGGCATGTCATTAGTGGACACGGTTTTTCCGTTGTTCTGCACTTTCTTGGCTTCTGTAAGTAGCGGGCTCACCCCACAAACATTCAATGCCATCACAACCTCTTCATCATTCCACATGATATGAACTACGTTGTTGGTCGTCGCAACCTCGAATGTACCACGCTTCTTCTTGCCGTAATTGTACCGATAAGTGGTGTTCGCGGACGATGACAGATTAAGCGTAATCGGATAGTTTCCCTTTTCATTTATCGGTACTTTTATAGCGTCGGAATACAGCGTTCTGAGGACATTGTACAACATTGAGTTGTGGATGAATTTATCGGTATCTTTATAGCGACTTTATGATTTTGATGTCCTCCTTCTCAGCATTGTATCTGCTTGATAATGCCGTCTTAACGGTGAAAGTTTGTAAGAAAAGATCACTTTGCCACATTTGATTTTAGCAGCTTGGCTTAAAACCCTTAAATAAATCATTTTCAAGAGTTGGCATGCGGTTTCAATTTCACTGATGGCAAATTCCTCTGTAAGATGCTCGTCCTGAGGCAGTTCTGTGCGTGATCTCATGGCTGCGATTTGACGCTTTTCTTCTTGTTGAAAGATTTTGTCTGGTAGGTTCCAATCAAAGTTAGTTGTTTAGTGATGATGTTTGGTTTCGGCCAGTACTTCTGTGGATTGCATCCCATGCTTTGCGCAAGAAGTGGGTGAAATCAGCCGATTTGTTCCATCTGGCTTATCGTTTTCCATCTAGTTTCTTCGAAAGGCTTGTTGTTGCGTCTCAGGATCCGTTGCATCTTCGTATGTACCTGGTTTAGGTTAGCGCATTCGGAATCACTTGTTGGGATGCAAGGTTTTCGAAAGTCACGTTGGATGCAGGAGGCTGATTTCAGGAGGCGAGTAAGCACTGGTGGTTCTTGTGAAGTGATTCCTTCGTCGGGTGAGGAAGTTCATCAACGGCCACTTCCAGACTTTCCGTGAAACGGCACCAATCAGCCATTCGAAGTTTCCACCGACGGACAGATGCCGAGCTGGCAAAATAGACCAAAGGAGTAGTCATGATAAGAAATGGCTATGTTGTGGCTTACTTAGTATAGACAGTTTACGAGTGATTCCGCAGGTTTGGGTACAGAAGGCGACGTGTGGATCGCTATAGAGATTTCATCGGACTGAGTGGAAAGAAGCAGGTTGTTAATAGTGGTCCAACTGCTGGCAAGATTCTCACCATTGACATTGGCATTCGGGTAGCCCCAGTTCTTGTGCCTGCAGTTCTGATTGCTGGCAAAAATGGAATGTTCTGAGGTTGCCGGGAAGTTGGAGATTCAAGTGTTACTGGATGCAGATGTTCAACATTCACAATCCGGGTGTCAGGAACTTGAACAGCGCCCCACTCAGTTGAATTCCCTTCATTTGAGTTGCCGACGTGGGTGAAGCCGAGGTTGCTCATAATAGTGGCAATCCCGTGATGTGCAATGACGATGTAATCAGGGAAAAGAAATCCATAGAAATTGAGCTTGTCTTGAATCGTCTGATGGGTCTCTTGGACTAGTATGACATGTGCAGGGTGTTTGTTTAATTGTCACCGAACTGTTGCAGAATCTTGCACTTTGCAGCAGTTCAACTTCCAGCGTTGATTTGTAGGATGCGGAGTGACGCCTTGAAGAGTGCGGATTCTCGTGCTGATAGCCGCGAGTGCAGCTGGTGGCTGAGGCAGTAGAAAAGCGATTCGCACCACTGCTTTGCATGACGAGAGAGTCAATGAGAGAGTTAGTGTACAATAGATGAATTTCTTCGATTTGATGCAATTTTGCTAGTTCCGATAAGTCATAAGCACTATACCTATGGTGGACGAAGAAGAGGTATTGCAGCCCCCTCAATGTTCAATGCAACGCATCAATATATAATTCATCAATAAGGCTATGAATCATATCCTGGCATTCAATCCACTATACCATAGACATCGAGTAGACATCGAGACATCGATACCATAGACATCGTAGTAGTGGTAGTCGTAAGCGTTTATTTATATACAAAATGGTAATCAAAGTCAGTACAAAGAAAGTTACAAAATATTTTGAGACCTATGAAAGGTTAAATTCGTAAAATCAAGTTGCGTGTTTGTCATGAACATAATCAGTTGGCAGGTTGATAAAAGAACAAAGTTATTTTGCAGACTGTGAGGCGCAAACTCTTCTCACAGAATGTTGTTGGCAATCAAAGCCATACGGGGTATCAATGAAAGCTGTCGCTGGGTCGTTCTACTCAGTTCTACGTTGAATTTTCCACTTCTTCTAAATTTTTTAGGAATGAGGGGATGAAGGGCATGTCTGCTGTTATCATCTGATAAAGAAAACATGTGCAGACTTTGAGCGGTGCGCCTGGAGGTGATGGTAGTGGAACTACAGTCACAACCGTAGTCGTTGCCATATTGAATTATTTTATGGGCTATTCTATCAACGCTAGACAGTCTCTGGGATAGGGTTTTTTCTGACCAATAAATCACTGGCAGCTGTATTGTGGGAGAGATCGAATCATCATTATGTAAATGTGATGGAGTTCGTCGGCATTAAGTAGCGCCTTCAACGTTGTGGTTATGTGCAGTCTCGTAACTGCCACGTAAGTCACGTTTGGTGACGTGACTATTCCAAGTCAATTTGGGTGTGAACGTCAATCCCAAAATTTTTCAAGTGAAAGGTATTTGATGATGAGCTTCCAATTATGATCTTATGCATTCTATTTTAAAGATAATTCTGCATCCATGCCAGGCAGACATGTTGCTGCATTTTCCCTGACCTGTGATTTCTTTAGGAAGTCATTCTTTATTTTTGTGTGCATACTTGAAGTTACCTAGAATTGTAGAAATGATTGTTTGAAAAAAATTTGCGATTGTTTTGCAAAATTTTGAGAAATTGAATTGATATATAAATTCTTAACATATTAATATATAGCTATTATAATAATCAATTATTAGACAACATATTAATGCACTAGTAACTATTTAATCATGAAGCAAACTTAATAATTTGAGTTAATAAGAGTAATTCGTATTATTATCTATTTATCTATCTATACTCGTACATGCGTAAGGACCTATTGTACATATATTCATGCTATTATCTGGTGTCTCGCAAGGGGCGGTTCTGTGACCATGCCTGTCCGCTTGCTACTTGGGTTCCTTGGAAGTTCTTCCCTCGTGCACTATAGTACTTAGTGTAGTAAGTTGAGCCATTGCCGCGCTGCGATACATGCATCCTCTAACCTCGAGAGAGGAGTGTATTCGAAGACATTTATCTGATAAATGTCTGAAATCGAACGTTGAAACAACAGAATATATGACAATTCCGCATTAATATGCTGCAGATGCCAGCAGTAATACGTTGATAGTCAGAGAAGTAAACATTTTAGGGATCTACTGGGAAGATTTTCTGACTTGGGATCTTCACTTTACTTAACCCATTAGTTCCTGAATTAGAAAAGGTTTTCAAAAGAAAACGAAAACTTGTGGTATAACCGAAGTTTACCTCATAGAGACAACTGAACATAAATTATCCTTATTCTTATTATTATTCTTCGTTTTCCAGAGTGGTTTGAAGAACTCGACCATTAGGGATGAGAAAGAAAAATGAGAAGAAGAAACGACGAAAAAAAGAAAAGTAATGAGAAAAAGATGAAGAAGAGAAGAAGAAGAGAGAAAAAATGAAGAATAGGATGAGAGAAAAAAAAAAATTGAGAAAAAGATAACCGGAAAAAACAAAATAAAAAAGAAATGGAAGAAATAAGAACAAGAAGAGAAAGAGAAAATTGAGAATGAGAGATAAACTTATGCCTGACTACTCCCCCCCCGGAGTCCTAGCCTCACTCCTCATCTCCTGCATTCTCTCGCCCACCCCTCCATCGAGCCCCTTCCGCCGGCCCATCTCTTTCAGTTAGATCAAGCACTCATCCTGCGTTGAGATCCCCCGCCAGCTCCGCTCCCTGCCAGCCCACCCATCCCATCCCAACTTCATCCCCCTCACCCCCATTCCTCCTTCATCCCCCCCATCTCCCCAGCCGCACTCACGCCTCTCAGCATCCTCGCCATCACGTCCATCCCTCCCTCCCCCCCCCCTCTGCCGCTCCTAAGTCCCCTACCCCCCCCTCCCCCCCCCCAATCCACCCCCTAGCCCATCCAATGCCGCATCCCTCGCCCCTCCCCATCCCCCCCCCCCCTCTCCCCCCGCCCCTCTCGCCCCCCCCCCCTCCCTTCCCATCTCAGCCATCCACATTCCCCAGATCTCACTTCATTCTCCCCCATCTCTTCCGCCCCCCGTTCCTCCTCATCCTCCATCCTTCACCTCCTCCACGCCATCACTTCCCCTCTCCCCCCTCGCTCGCCTCACAGCCCACCATCCCACATCTTCCTCCACTCCCCCCGCTCCCCCGCCACCCTCATCCCCATCATCCCCCCCCCCCAAGTCCCCATCCAGTCCACACAAACCTAACTCACACGTACAACCGTGCATAAATCTCTCACGCCCCCTCGACCACTAGGCATAAATCGATGTAGATATATGTTCTGATTAATTTACCTTTATACTTCCAAACACAGCTATATACTGATAAAATGTCAACACGTCGTGTCGCAAGTAATTTCACAAAGCATTTCCAAAATGTACTCAATTTATCTAATCATAATCTCTACGCAAATTTATCTACATGTACCAAGTTGGTGCTTTTTACTACCTAGTAACCTAGCATTACATTTACTGAATATAAGAGTAGACCTAAGTATATACATATGAATCTGTTTTTACTAGCTGTCATGTACGTGTATTAATTGAATAAACCCTCTGTAAGCCACACCCGGTACATATCAGAAATTAATACCGTTACACCAATCATCTCATATTTTATTGAAATGTCATCAGAGTCACTTCTGATGATAATATCCATAAAACAATCAGGACACAGTCCCAATATTGCAATTTTGACGCATCGAATACGGAGTCGTGACCCGACATTGGGCGCAATCTTCGTCGGGATTTCCTGCATACCTGATCACAATAATGATATTATTATGCTAATCATAGCGCAGCTCCGATTATTATAATCCCCTTAACTGGTTTCCAGCTGGAAAATGACTATTGATCTTCATTCCCTGATGCTTTTTTGTTTCTTCTCCGCCATAATGCCCGAGATAGCAAGAGGCAATGATTCTTCTAAAAATCGTAGTAAAGTCTCACATGCGGGGGCACCAGAGGATCGACCAAGCAACCATGCATTTTGTATGGATACATCCAGCAGCCACGTAAAGACCGGAAACCACCACTTCTATTTCACACGAACAAAAACCCCCCCCCCACCAAAAACCCCCCCCCCCCCACCCCCCCCCCCCCTCCACCCCCCCCCCCCCCCCCCCCCCCCCCCCCCCCCACCTGTTTACCACGATAATTATTGACGTGTTGATCTTGACCGGTCTGTTTCCACCCATCGATTCGTTGTACTGCTTTATCGAGTGCAGGCGCATGATGGGGAATTCTAGCAGAGGCTATCCCTTGAATACCGCGAAAACTGGTGCAACGGGATGAGTTCCGAATACTGTTTGATGCTACAGTGACAACATTGATTGTCCTTCCAGCTGGACTAAATTAACTTTTCAAGCCACAGTCTGACGTAGTCCTGGGCACTACGAAACTTCCACGAAATTTCTTTTTCTCATTACTTCAACGGAATTGTCATGGAACATTCCTTCGGTACGCGATTTGTTCGTATTAGTACCCGTCGCATGATAACCTCGTTTGACTAGCTCGAATAACAGATCAACTGAAAGTAAATCGATTATCAAAAGTAATGTGGTACGGAAAATCCTTCTTATCATCTGGAATATTTTCCAGTAAGGTAAGAACAATCGCTCCACATTTACCAAAACGATCAGCCAGCTCTTGGTTATAAGTTCCTTTTTTCCCTGGTAGAGATCAAATGCAATCAAATACCCATTCACTAAATTGAGGCAGAAAGCTTCGTATCCAAATCGGATTGGTTTCTGAATAATGTGCTGCTTCAACGAATTTCATACCAAAATACTCTATCAAAGGCCTCATCTATGGAAAGATCCAGATGTGGTATGACTATGCTCAAGAAATTTCTTTTTGCAAATGATCACTCAATGGTCTCAATTTTGTGTAACGAATCATTTTTATCTAGGTGTTGCTGTTATCGCTGAAAATGGAGAATACTGCATGTACTTTTCAAAACGATTCTTTCTCAAGCCGTTTCACTGCCTCAGACCCCAAGTCATGATCATTCCGACCAATGCATCCAGCGCCTGAGGGAACGTAGCGTAACCAGAAAACATCAATATACCAAGGAACACACGGAACTCATCAACCCGGAAGGACCGATATCATTTTCATTCCTAAAACAACAATACAATCTAATTGTGTTCGCACGATTTCTTCAAACAACTCATCATTCCAAAACAGTTCAAATAATTCGACGGGATTGAAATCTCCTATATCGAGTGAAATTTTGGTTTTCTGGGAACAATTGAAGTCCCGCAGCAGAAAATTGTGATTTCGTGAAATAATTTTGAAGGAATAATACAGGCTTAGCTGTTTTCTTCTGGATACTGTTTCCTCTGAGGGTATTGTACAGGGATATTTTCTGAATCACATTCTTCTGAATCGCTACTTATCATCTCTGGACATTCCCACTATCTGTGCTCTTAAAATTCGACCTTGGGCAGTCAACTGAAACGACCGTCAATGATTTGTTGCACCCGGACCCAGTTTTCATCCACTTCAGAATCATCATCAGTCTCTATTCGTACTTCGGGTGGCTCTATGACAATGCCGACAACACCTGAATCCTCTTCCTCTTCTTCTATGAGGTCAAGCACTTGAGAGACAGTGAGGGGTTTTCTTCGTTTACGAGCAAGTTTGTCCTGAAATGGAAATACATTAATTCAATATGTGTTCTACCTATATTTACATGTAAAAATTGTACATATATTTGTACATATATTGGCTAAGATCTAAAGGAAGGCACATGTTGAAATACACAATAATATGATATATTCATCATTGTAGAGGGGTATAGAAATAACGAAGAATCTGTTCAGTAAAGTATTCTAATGCAGGTTCACACAATGGACGAGCCGGTGAAATAAACCGATACACTGCACATGTAAATAAATACATGCGGCTTTTTATAACAAAATAGGTCTAGACGTTATTTATGGACG
>CAJQUW010012852.1:0-25000 GCA_907163375.1 Prostheceraeus crozeri | reverse complement strand
GTTTTAACAAAGCGTACATCACAAATATTTAGACTCTTTTGAACTCTTTAGGGGCAGTAATAAAGAAAGCTCCTTTCGGAAGTCTCAGTTCTTTGCAGTATTTGTTTGCAAAAAAAGTGTTGAGGAATATTTAAAAAAAGTTTTGATGTATAACCAGAATTTCGTCAAATCAATGTTAACAGCTTTTTAGAGTGTAATAATATTCCTCACATGGTTTTTTTTTTATTTTAAGCAAAAAGATCCTTCGGCTAACCGTCCGACCTGTCGTTTGGGTCCGACGCCTTTTCCTACCTAAAACAAGCAACCAACAACTACTACCACTGAAACTCCTAATACAACAACAACAATTGCACCTACTAACAAACCGTCACGCAAAACAGTCAGAACAGACGACTTCCACAAACCCCCGAACACCCTATCTCTGAACAAGAGCCAGTGAATTCTCCAACTATAGACACAAAACAAACAACCACAACCTAGTCAAAGCTGGCTTTAGAAGGCAAACATCAACGATGGATATGTTGGCAACGAGAGTTTGTGTGACATTGGAAACGACCCTCTATCTACCCAGGGACATGTGCAATTAGCAATTACCATAGATCTTCAGCAGACATATAGAATCAAGTTCATACACATTTGGAAGAACGTTGGTGAGTAGAATATTTTTTAAAATAGCGTGTGCGGTTTACATTGTGGTAAGGATGAATTCATTACAATTTTCCGACAGGTGATGAAGCACCTGACCCAATTTTATCCAGGCGTTTTTTAACTTTGAAATCCTTTAGCGGGAGGGCCTCCCATAGTGGTGGCATCGTTTTTTACAAACTTTGTCATCTTGTTGAAAAATGCTAATTTCAATTTCAAATTCCACTTGATTCAAAAGGTGATGAAAAGCACTTCTAATTACATGACACATTTTTGATGTTCGTATGAATTTGGTATAATTTAAATTGATATCAGTGGTTATTTTAGAACTGTTTGGGTTCGAATGCACAGTTCTTAATTCGCGCACTAATTTAAGAGCTTTTACTTTGGGTTTCGAAAAACACAGCGATTTATTTTGTACTCACTTCAGCAGTACTTCAACCACCATTTTAATGAGTTATTTATATTTTATGAGTTATTATATAGCACCTCCACTACATCGAAAGTTGCCACTGTGCACAACAAAATGCTAATTAACGGCTACTATAATAAAAGGAACAACCATTTGCAGCTTCGTTCAAGGAATGAAAGGCTGGAGTTGGTGTTGCACGCCTGAACAATCTCTGTGTCTGTTTAGGAGGAGTTTTATAAATATAAAAAGCATCTGAAGCATCATCTTTCCTCTCTCACAATAAAGAACTGTACTGTAAATCATAAAGTCCTTCTTAGGTGTGAATCTAAATGCTAAACAGACGAGTACTACAATTACCGAACTTAAATTCACAGAAGCACTGAAATGTTTTTTGAGTACTAATATGATGAAACATCAATGTCAATAAATTCAGTTAACGAGGATTGACTGTGCGAACACGTGACGCCCATCAAATGCAGCGAAACTATATCAAAAAATGCCATGCGGCATTTAGATGCTTATAAATACCCCTATAAAAATATGGAACTATTGAAAACAATGCTATATATAGCTGCCAGGCAAAACAAAGTAATAAAGTCAAAAAATATCATATACCTGTAAAAAACCGATAAGTTAAGAAGTTAGGTAAGCCATCATGACATCAAAGAAAAAACACCTTACAGATGGCAGATATGAAAATAGCAATAGCACCAGTATATGTCATAGAGATATTCTTTAATTGATTATAGTGTGAAGGAGAACGAAAATTATTTCTAATATGTTGTGATTATAAAACACACTTTCCAAAAAATGCTCCAAGGGGTGACTATTAAAATGAAACGGCTGTCAAATGAAAAAGTTCATCAATTGAAAAAAGATAATATCACTGGAAACTAAACATAGCGTCTAAAATGCCTAGAATATTGGTCCATTGATTCTAGTATCATTTATTCATTTGCCGTTAGGATATGCTTCCATCCAAATGGAAAATGACAGAAAAAAAGGGGGGGTGACTAATAATGTGATATTGACTGTATTCTCGGGACTATTTCGAACAAAGAATGGTCTGGTGAATTGGCTGCTGTAAGAAACTCTGTAACAGAGGAATTTTATTTGAAGAAGAAGTGGTTGGATGCTTTAAGGCAAATGATCTTGCTCGTTTAAAAATTTTGTCGACGATGCTAGAACATCTATAGTTTAAATGTCTGAAAAACGGGGTTGCCTACACTCAAGCAGCACACTCTCGCCTCAGACTTGCCGCAATTCATTGTGGGATAGCTTCGGCTTCAACAAGCGTAGTAGTAGATAAAGTCGACTTCAGCAACGTGATGCCTGTTTTACAAAATGGTCAACCCATGATAAATTAGATGACCATGTAACGCCCAGGTTTAAGTTTGGTTCGATGTTGATAGGCAATTTAAAGTCTAGATTAGTCTAGATAGTCCTATTTTATGAAATGATATTGCATGAGTTTTCGACTGATTGATATGCAGTTTGTTTATATGTGACCATTTACTTGCAGTATATTATCAAATACGACTTGAAAGGCATTTGAAACATCACTTGAGTGGAATTGTTCGAAAGGTAAAACTTCATTGATGTCGTCCCTTTATTGCATTATAAATGTGCTAAAATGTTTTGGACTCAGATCGCGACAAATACAGTACGAAGAGATATATTTTCAGAGGAGTGACCCTTGCGGCACACCACTGGTCACAGGTAAGACAACAGCCAAGGAACCAAGCAACAAGCACATGGATATCGATTATCAGGATCACCCGCAAGCCATTTGATGAAGCCACGCTGTAAATCGCTCAATATAATCACATGCAAAGGATGCATACAAAAATATTTTTTGGTACACTTCTGTATATATTTGTATGCTTTTGGTATGCTACTTCAAGTGTGGCATGCTTTACATGCTAAAGCCGTACCAGCACAATGTTAAAAGAAAGCATCAATTATGTCTAAAATATGTTGATTTTAGGCCTTTTGTCAATAAAGATCACATTAATGTTGCATGGTACTCTCTACTGTTTTGTAAGTAGTGAGATAATGACATTCAAGAGTCAAACTTACAATACTGAATTCGATTTTCATACATATAGGTCTAAGGCATTTCATAAGTAATCAATGAGTATTCAACCATCACGTTTATGCATTATGTAATTTTGAAATGAAGCATATTATCAATCCGAAATTTAAACACATCATAATTCATGAACGCAAAAATAGTTATGTTTGAGATATATAAGTCAGTATGATTGCACGAAAGACATCGTTTGAATGAATTGCTGTTTTTCAACTTGGTTCATGAAGTACAGCTAACTAAGCGTCCTGTTAAAGTTGCTAGAACAAGTAGCAACGACGACATATTCGTGGAGAATAAAATTCACAATAAATCTGATGTAGTTAAATATCACACTATCAAAAAGAAATATTCGCGACTGGTATTACTGAAAAAAGGTATTTGACAGTAGTATGTAACATATATATTTTTTTGCTATGCGATTTAAAGCTCTACATACCAGAAGCATACGAATGAGAACGAATTTACATCGGGTCTTGTATATAAACATACCAACAACTCGTATTTCAGTGTAAAACAGCCAATCACATATAGAATAGTTCGTGTCGCTACATACCAATCACATACGAAAGTAAGTGAGATTTCGTATGAAAAACATACCAGATCTCTGTAAGCATACGAGAATCTCGTCTCAGATGCTAGTTTCAAATTGTATGTGATTTTAGTATATGTTTGTATATAATTTTCGCATCCACAGATCTACAGTGCATTGGGCAATTTTAGATGTAGTAGCCTCTGAACTAAGATACGATAGGAAATACAATCAAATGCTTTTGTTAAGTCATAGCTTTATGTTTAGAAACACCGAAATCAAAGTTTTTCGTGGAAATAACATCATATTCATAATAGCAAATTAGTTAGTTCCTCTTTTTGTCAGATACGATCAAAAAACACTCATCCCCGCTTGGCACGTAGATTTCAGCTTCTGTTTGAACTGAACCTTTTTATGTTTTCGCTTATTACGGTAAAATTACTAAGTGATCAGGTCATTTCCTGTGATGTGTTTGTGCCATCATCCTGTTTCTGATCTCAATGTTACAAAACTGTGGTCAAATATATACTCATTGACAAAATTTTTGAAACATTTGCTTCTTTAACGTCTATCATTTTTAACTGGTATATATACATGTATGCATGATACCTTGATAATTTAGTCACAATCTCCACCAAGTCGCTAGCACAGAATAACAACGCATGTAGCAGATTCAACTTTAATAGCGCGTGTGCCCCCCTCAAGCTCCAATACATTCAGTAATCCGAGATGGCATGGATTCACAAAGTTTCTGAATGAAGGATGTTTCAAGGAGAAGCCACTGCTCTATCAGTCTTTCAGAGAGAATCTTCAGGGACACTAATGGAAGTGAATAGCGGTCTCTCACTCGCCGCCCAAGCTCGTCCCAGACTTGTTCAATGGGTGACAAGTCATGTGAGCGTGCAGGCCAGTCAAGGGTTTGAATGAGTCTCAATTTCCTAACTAGTGGCAATGACAGCCCGAGGAGCGATGTGGTCTTGCGTTGTCGCTCTTGGAAGACCGCCATGCCAAATGCCCCACCCCACAGCATAACACTTCCACCACCATATCTGTCGTGTTCTTTAATACAAGCATGGTGCAAAAGCGTTTCACTCTGGAAGCACGATGCACTCTGACACGACGCGTCATGAAATCCAGATTGAAATCTCGATTCATCGATCCACAAGTACTTTTATACTGCCAGTGATGGTCATTCCATGAGCGATGGGCATCACAATCAGACAACCCTCGTCTTCTGCGGTGCTCAAAAAACTCAATGGAATTAGGACAGGCTGGTCGTCGCGATTGAATTACCAGCTTTCATCGCAATCTTCGGTAAGCCGTTCGAAAAACGCTACAGTCTATATTTGAGGCACTCTTCCAGTGTACGACTAGCTTTGGACTGACACAAATCTATCCCTCTTTGCAGCTAAAACTAGACGTGCGTCTGTCCTTCCTGCAGACTTTCTTGGTCGACCAGATCCCTTCTTCTTTTTGACATCTCCTGTTTTCCATCGACACCACCACCTCCAAACAACTACTCTCGATAGTTGCAGCTCTTCGGCAACACTCGCTAAACTTCTACCACAACGAATCATTCCAATAGCCATACCTCTGGTAAACTGATCGTGTGCCATTTTATTTTAAAAAAGCTGGATTTCAGTTCACGTTTATGTTCAATTTGTAAAAGCAATTGTGACAGTTGTATCGATATCAAAATTTGAAATTTGACCTCCATAGATCTTTCTCCATTCTCTAATGTGTTGAATGGTAATACATAGAAAGCGAGATATTTCATCATACATGAGAAAAAATGAAACAAACTTCAATTCAAGCCAATGATAGTTTGTTTCATTAATTGTGTCAATGAGTATAGGTTAAATTGCTCAAAATGCATACCGACATTTAGGAGGCATGCCAAATCTGAATGTACCTAGCTGCATAGACAGGGTTGCATAAATATGATAAGAATGGACCTGAAGACATTCCACGTCAAAAATGATGTTTCCAGACATAATACTTTTAAGTTGATAAGAGAAAACATAGAACATTTCACTTAAACTGAAATCTGCAATCGACATCCCATTGGATTTGCGAGTGTCATTCTTTGACCGTGTCTGACAAGATTAGGAACGACGTAGAGGCAAGTAGTGAAAACTGTGCCCTACTTGCCGGGGATAGGTACATGGATAGGTACATGTAAAGTTTAGTGTTATCAATAGGTACATGGATAGGTACATGTAAAGTTTAGTGTTGTCAATAGGAACATGGATAGGTACATGGATAGGTACATGGATAGGTACATGTATACTTTAGTTATCGATAGGCACATGGATAGGTACATGTATAATTCAGTGTTATCAATAGGAACTTGTATGAGATCTGTTTTACTGGATAGGTACATGTGTTTGGTACACTGTGTTTCGGAACGTCTATGATCGAACTTGTGTGGTTTGGTTCTGAGCACTTGGGTACGTACCGATAGACGTCCGTTGTTTGATTTTGAATGGGTTTGCTCAATTGCGACTATTGTGACAATTATTTTTAATGTAGCACTATTTAGATGTGAAACTTTACTGTGCAGTTATGATTTAGTTGCTCCCAATAAAGAAAAACCAATTCCAGAACTATGTTTAAAATGAAAAGACAAGAGATTTACAATGTAAGTTTAATTTAAGCGTGAAAAATAAATGAGGGGTGCAAATCACGTCCCTCAGGCGACTCAATGATCTTCAAGAAGTCATCACACCACTCATGGAATGTCGGATTTTCACTAAAGTCATGGTCACATTCGTGTACCGGACACTTCACCGGTAGTCCATTCCGCCTTTGAAGTGCAGAGACAGTCAAGGTCTTCCATAGGGCCACTTTGCAGCCGCAAGACAGATGCATGGTCATGTCCAACTGACCTCCCATAATGACTTGGCTGTCATTTTGAAAATAAAATAGTGGTTTTGAGGACATGCTTCTTGTTATGGAACGTTGAGGATAAGTACTTAACAGTTTGGAACAATGTCATACTTTATATAGTTATATATATTCTTAGAGAAGTTCGGTACCTCTCTGATTGGCTGTTAGGATTTCCTTTGTTTAAAAAGTATATAAGTCCGAGGTTTGTACCAATTCTTATCAAAGGTTCTAATCCTCACGTTTACAAGTTACAATTATTTTAAATCTACAAGTCATAATGGATCGCAAACAGAAAGCCGCAGTTGAGAACGGTACTGCTGATCGTACCACTTCGCCAGTGGAACGTACCAGTACACCTCCCCAATCTCCGATGGAGCGATCGACAACACCAAACGAGGAGCCGGTGGTGTTCACCCAAGCCCCTGCATCGCCCGACTACTCGAGTGATGAGGATAGTGACGTATCAATTGAGACGATGCGTCACATGAATAAGAAGTCCATGCGAACGCCACTTTATGGACGGGTCACGGTCAAAGTCAAGAACGCCCCGAAAAAGTATCACAACAAACGGGTGTTCATGAGGATGGAGCCGAACGAGCGGAACCTCACAACCGCTCTCGAATTTTCGGTCATCGACCTTGACACACCACGTCGCTGTCCCTGTGCGCCCAAGAAGACCAGGATCCATGTGCAAGTGGACTTGAAAAAACTTGTACCCTTTCCTTACCTTGATGACATTTAGTGTGTTTTTTCTTAATCTCTTTATTTAATATTTATTTGTATATATGAACAGACTTGTTTTATCATTTCACAAATCGGTCTTCAATTAAGGTCTGAATGGGAAAGGGGAATAACTATCTACAATTAATGATGTTCAATAACTGAATTGAAACAAAAAAATCAAGTATGAAGACTTCAACTTGAAATAAATAGGAACATATAACTTTTAAAGAAACAGTTATGTTGTTAATTTTAAAATGCTTGTAGCAGTCCAGGATGATATCATACATGTGTCATACACGACACCATAAGAATGAGAATGAAAAGACCTTTAGAATGATATAAGGTATGTACCTATTCGATGGGAAAATCCTAGTTGTATGCAACTGTATGCAAGCAGACAAATGTTAGATTTTTAAATTCACTAAGTTTTTAGCCCATTCTTTAAAGACATGTAGCTCTCTAGTTATATGTCATACATGTGTCATACAATACACCATTAGAATCAGCATGAAAAGAGCATTCGAATGATATATTGTATGTACCCATTTGATGAAAAAATCCTAGTTGTATGCATCTGTATGCAACTTGAAAAATTCCAAGTTTTTTTACAAAAATGACTAAGTTTACAAATTTTCAAAGTTAAAGTTTTACAACTAAAAATGACCATAATATACAAACCTCTAAACTTGACCTTGAACTTGACCTGACCTTCACCTTTGACCTTCATACACTTCATACACTTCATACACGGCGGGGGGGGGGCCTCAAAATTTCTCGGGCGCTTCGCGCCCTCGAAATTTTTCGGATTATAGGGTAAATAAATTTTCGAGTGCGCTTCGCGCACTCGAAAATTTATTTACCCATGGGTTCCGGGTGCCATAGATACTCTTCTTGCTTCCCTAACCCTAACCTTAACCCTAACCCTAACCCTAACCCTAACCCTAACCCTAACCATAACCTTAACCCTAACCCTAACCCTAACCCTAACCCTAACCCTAACCCTAACCCTAACCCTAAACCATAACCCTTAACCCTAACCTAGTATTTTAATTTGATTATTTGAATTTTGGCGCGAAATTCAAATTTTCGAAAAAATCTTTAAATTTGATTATTCGAATTTTGGCGCGAAATTTGAATTTTCGAAATTTAGCGCTTAATTCAAATTTTAATGTTCTATTCAAACCACACGTTTTATAACTTCAAATATGAATCATTATATGACTATTAATAATAACATGTATATCAAATAATACATCAGTCCATCAGTTCATATTACTTTGAATTCACTCTACTGTTTACATGTAGAAATCTTTCAACACATATGATGGCACTTCCATTTCTAAGGTTAAAAATAAACCAGCTGTTCCAATTCTTGTTTGAGTTATCAATTTTGTTTAAACCGTACCAATTCCAAGATGTGATGTCATAAGGTCTTTGTTAATAGTTGCTTTGTATATTTCATATATAAAGAAGTTGCACACAACGAATTTTCACTCATTTTCAAATTATTTAGTGTCCATAACAGACGTCGTTATTCGTTCCTCCGTTCTCACCCGGTTATTATTACAATTCTGAAGTGAGTTTCATTGTCATGTTGTGCTACTTTATAGGATATTCGGGAGTAGGAACTTTATTAAGTTTTTATAACCAAATAGCTTTAAATATAGAAGCTTGGGTTTTTAGGATAGGAACACTTTATGTTATATTATTAACCATGTTTTTTTTTAATTTTTCATCCTATATTAAGTCACTGAGCGAGAGACATGAATATATCAGTTTAAATGTAAGTGTATTTGAATCAACAAGATTTTCACAGTTTGTTTATAAATAAAAGATACCTAAATAAAGCCTTCATCCATTTTAAATATTCAGTCTGTCATCTGCTAACAGATGTATAAAATTCAAACTTGTTTAATTAAACAAATTGAGGATTGGTTGAAATTTTCGAAATTTCACTTTCATTTCACTTTCATTTCATCAAATTAATTTCGAAATTAAATAATTTCAAGACAGCTACTTGTAAATTTCAACTCTTTCTATGAGCAAACCGTTTTCGAATGAAAATTAAACTTTCGACTTTCGGTTTCAATTTCAACTTCAGATTTCAAATCTTTCTAAGATTTATTCAATATCAAGTTAGTACTTCATAATGTTTTGTTGGTGATATATAAATGAGTTCTCATTTAATAAGAGATAAAATTATAATCAAATTTTTTTCCTCCACAGAGATGGTCCGACAAGAGAGTCTTGCACGACAGCGCCTAATTTTTCATTTCTGTGAAACGTGCAAAATACCCGTTCGACATGCTAATAAGAGCGGCCACAAGAACTGTATCTTCAAAAGTGAATGCACGTATCTGTACTGCCTAACCTGCAAGTCATATAAACGGTTGAGAGTACTGAAAAGGTTAATACCGAAGCCTCTAAGGCATTCATTGAGAAACATACACCATGTGCTCAACAAAATGGGAGGAAGGGAATCAACCTCACCTCAAAGGCTGAAAAGAGGAGGTTGGAGCGGTTATTTCAAAAGGAGAGGCCGATGGAAGGTGTCCTTTCACAGGTTGATGAGCCTACAGCAATAAAGAAACCTATCAAGTCCCGAGCCCCAAAGAAAGCCCCCAAGTCACGACAGTTCATCGATGACACCTTAAGCGATTTTGAGGTGAGTTCTGCCAATCATACATAAAACCTTCAAAGGATAGCTTCTTAAATCCGAATAAATTAATTATTGGTCCATTATACATAAAAACATATATCGTTTAATCATTTCAGGATAATGATGAGATGCCTCCTCCTAAGAAGACCAAGGTCTTAATTCAGAAAAAGATCGTCACTAAAAATGTGAGAATACATTTACTCCATTAATTATTCTATCATGTAAAAAGTATTTCAACATTGTCACAACATTTCAGAGTGAGTTGCCTCAACAGAATTGTATCAGTTTTGAAGAGGAGAAAGCGGCTGAATGCTTGAGAAATGTAAGTATTAAAGTTATTCATTAGCTCTTTATGCGAAATTGAATATGTTCTTTTCTTCAGCTGTTTACAGGTGTGAACAGTATACCCCGTTTGCCTACACCGGAGAAGATGTGTCTTCCTAGTCCCGTAAGTGTCATTGTTTAGTTATTTGTCAATAATATTTCTCAATGCATGAAGTATTTCCAAGAACATGTATGCTTCTCAATGAGTTGCGAACATGTTATATTATTTTTCTCTGCAGGTTGCGCGATCGCTGTCCCTCAGGAAGCATCGAAGTTTCCTTTCGACGCCAGCGACCAGTACATCGGTGGAAGAGAATGAGGAAAAGCCGTATCCTATTCGGGAGTCCTCATCAGAGGACGATGAAACCTCATCAGCGACTTCATCTGATGAGGAAACGTCGTCAGCGACTTCTTCCCCGACATCTTCTTCCGATGAGGATGATGATCCTGTTACAAATGTAAGTATCAAAGTTGGTCAACTGCATGAGTACAGAATTTTCTATTAAAATATGTTTTTTGTTTGTAATAGATTGATTTATCTTTTAGAATGACTCGTTGCCCCGTGAGACGGAGGTTGGAACCGATCAGAAGGTCACAATCCAGCCGGAGGTAAGAGAAATTCACTTTTGTATCTCATCAATGGTAAAATGCTAAATAGATGATAAACAATTGTTTCTTTCGATTACAGGACTCCGCGATGTGTGCATCTCAGGAGGAAGTCTCGTTCAGCCACATCCGGGCTTCTCCGAGCTGGAGTGTGCGCCTTCCATTATCGCCGATGATGACACTGGCTCCTTCCTCTTCGATCCCAGCCGCAGCTCCTTCCTCTCCGATCCCAGCCGCAGCTCCTTCCTGTCCGATCCCAGCCGCAGATCCTTCCCCTCACGCTGCTGCGCCCGCACCTCCAGCTGCTCTCCCTGTCCGGCAGTATGATGTGGATCTCGACGCGACAGCAGAGGTACACGACGTTGAGGTGCAACTCCGTCGTTGCCAAGAGCGCCTAAAGGAGGCTGAGGCCCGCGAGGCTAAGTTGGAGGAGGACAATAGAGGTTTGATTGAGTCTCTAAGAAATATTACTCAATCAAACCTCCTGTTGGCCTCCCAAGTTACCACCAGCCAACAGCATAACAAAGAAACGCTTGTGCACCTGGAATGCTCCCAAAATGGCATCAGAAGAGTGCGCCTTACGAGGATGGACGATTTGGGTGGCTGTAGTGACAGCTGCAGTCACCTAAAACTCTACCATAGTGGTATTGTTAAATGTGTCAGACTGTAACTTTATTACTTTAACTTTTATTTTCTTCTTTTTTGAAAAAAAAAATAATTGTTGAAATTATATGTTTTGTCTTTACAACAGATCGGAACATACGGTATTGGCTGGTGATGACGCTGACGTCATTAGCTGGTAGATGTATATAAGGGCTTGCTAATTTCAATCCTCATCAATAATCATGGTTGTCTGTACCAAGTGTGGAAAAGTGTTTCACTCTCATAGGCAATTTGCAACGACATGAAAAATTTTGTAAGTTAGGAAAAACGTATCAATGTAGCAAGTGTCCATATAAGACGAATAGGATGGATAATCTTAAGAGGCATAAACTTGTATGCAATAATAAACCGAATGATAGCATAACAGAGTCAAATTCAAATAATCAAAATAGATCTACTTCTAAGCCAACAACCAGCGCTTCAACTAACATACAAAACTTTATGCAATACTGCTCTCGGTGTGGCAAAACGTATAACTCTATAAGTAGATTTCGACAGCATATGAATGTACATAACACAAATAGTGAGATGAATATGCATAATAACTATGGAACTGTTAGTCTCAGTGAAAGCGCACTCAATGGCCATGCACGTGTGTATGATATCACGCCAACAACACCTACTGTGGACATAACATCATTTTTAGAAAGCATGCGTTCCATGTTAGGGAATTTAGTGTCTGACTTACTAAGGAGCTATCAATTGCGCGGTCGTCTGATTGCACAAATTCGTTATGTCCGTTCTAATCCTCAAGAAGAAGAAACTTTTCTCGCACACTTTACCTCATCATCCTCAAACTATATTTATGACTATGATGCTTGGTTTCAGGATCATCTAAATAGTCTAATAAATCATATTGAAGCCTTCACAAAAAAGGGTAGCAATTGGATTATAGATGATGTACAAAATATAGAGTTCAATGTAATAACAAGTCCAATACTGTCAGGTGGACAATCATTTTTCCTCTACCAAAGAAGTTAAAAAACTCTAAAGCTGTCATTAATGTTAATTCAAATGCAAATGATTGCTTCCTATATGCAGTTTTATCAATATTGCATTATAATGAAGTACCTTATTCAAGGAATGAAGTAAAATCATATAGTGAGTGGACATCTGAGCTAAATATGGAAGGCATTTCCACACCAGTATCAATCAAAGATATTCCAAAATTTGAGAAAAATAATGATATTAAAATTAACATTCACTTTTATGAAAATGGACTCAAAGGTGTTCGTTACAATAGTAACTTTACTGGTAGGGCCAAACGGTTAATATTTTGCTAATTCTAAACAATGGAGCAGCACACTATTGTGGAATTCCAAAGCTGTCAAGATTGTATAGGAGAACTTTAAAAAGACATAAATACTTCTGCGAAAGATGCACTCAGTCATTCACATATAAGACAACACTAGAACGACATTTCCAGTTTTGCATTCGAGGAAAAGCACAAATAGAAAAAATGCCGACAGATCTAAAAGTACTAACAAGTAGCATGGAATATCAACTAAGTCCTCCTTTAGTAATTTATGCAGATATAGAGTGCTACATTGATAATAAAATACATAAACCTGCGGCCATTGGAGCTTATCATGTCTGGCATAATGCCCTTCAATCAAAATTTGAAAACAAGTATTACCTCTTTGAAGGTGAAAATTGCATTATTGGTTTCTTGCACCACTTAGAAACTGTAGCCCAAGACTTATATGACAACCAATGTGCAACAACTAGGCAGCCAATGACACTGTCAGCGGATGAAAAAGCACGCCATGAGAATGCAGAATGTTGCAACAAATGTAAATCAAAATTCAGCGATGAAGTCATAAAAGTTCGTGATCATGATCATATCACCGGACGATATAGGCAAACATTATGTAGGAAATGCAATCTCCGGTTAAGACTTAACAGACGGGAGCTCCCCATATTTTTCCACAATTTTAAAAATTATGATAGCCACATCGTTTGCTATAAAGCGATTGGAAGAATGAAGTCTTGGAAATTAGATGTTGTAGCAGCAACTGCTGAAAAATATATAACTTTATCCGCCAGTGTCCCTGTAAATGAATACAAAGGGAAGACAGTATACTTTAAACTAAAATTCTTAGACTCATATCAATTTCTAAGTGCATCCTTGAGTGAATTAGCCAAGGGCTTGCAAACGTATGAGCATGTAGAGACATTAAGGGTAGAATTTCCACAATTAAGTGATAATGTTTTATATCAGAAGGGAGTGTTTCCATATTCATACTTCAAAAACTTAAACACGTTGACGGAAGACTGTCTACCACCACAATTTGAATTCTATAATGATCTTACTCGTGAGCACTGTTCCGATAGTGAATATGAACACGCTAACAAGGCGTGGATTGAATTTAATTGTAGCACATTTGGTGATTACATGCTGGCATATCTGAAGTTAGATGTTTTATTGTTGGCAGACATATTTGAAGTGTTTAGAGCATTGAGTCAACGTGAGGATGAAGTCGACCCTGTACATTTTGTCAGTCACCCACATCTTAGCTTTACCTCAGCACTAAATTTCTCTTCCAATGATCCCCCACACTACATACAAGATGAAAATATGTACAATCTATTTGAACGAGGAATTAGAGGGGGTATGACTTTCACCAACATTCACCGAGCGCGTGCACGCATTGAAGAATTAGGAAATAATATACATGAAAGTCGACATTTGACCTACTTAGATGTTAATAACCTTTACGGTTCTTCACTCAGTAGGAATCTACCCCACTCAAATTTCAAATGGTTGAATGAAAGTGAATTAGATAATTTTTTAAATGAAGAAAATGTTCAAAATATAGATGATGATGGTGAAATCGGCTACATTTTTGATTTAGATTTAGAGTATCCTGCAGCCATTCATGATGACACTGCCGATTTCCCATTAGCTCCAGAAATGCAGATGATTGAAAAGAGAATGTTTTCACACTATATGAAAAATCTATATGAAAAAGTAAGACCAAATACACATTTTTCTTCTATCAAGAAACTTCTGCTCCATCAATTTGATAGGGAAAATTATGTAGTCCACTATTCAATTTTAAAATTTTACTTGAGCATGGGCATGAGAATCAAGAAGATTCATAGTGGCATAAAATTCACACAAAAGCCTTGGTTAAAAACATACATTGATATGAACTCTCAAAAGAGGGCTCAATCAAACACTGACTTCGAAAAGTCATTCTACAAATTGAAAAATAATTCTTTATATGGTAAAACAATGGAAAATGTAAGGAGAAGGAAAAAATTTAAACTAGTCAACAATGAGAAACAACTACTGAAATTGTCAAATCATCCTCTCTATGTTCAACACAAAATATTTGATGAAGATCTGGTTGGTATGGAAATGTACAAACCTTCAATAGTTTTAAATAAATTAATATATGTTGGTCAAGCAGTACTTGACTATAGTAAGTTGGAAATGTATCAATTATATTACAATGATCTAAAAGGATGTCCACTGATAAATAGAACGCGACTTTGTGGAGGTGATACCGATAGTTTCTTCCTATGTTTATACACATCACCATCTGTCCGTCTGGAAGATATACTTCTATACTTCGGTGAAAAGTTTGACTCTTCAAACTATGACAGTCATCACCGACTATACTCAACTACAAACAAAGCTAGATTAGGTTGTTTTAAGGATGAGTGTGCTGGAAAGTTGCTTGAGGAAATGATCCTACTAAAACCGAAAATGTATTCCATGAAATATCTAGACTCTACGAATCATAGCATCAAACGTGCAAAAGGAATTCAGAGAGCAGCAGTTAAAAAATTGAAACATGATGACTATAGGAGTGTCTATTATAGTGAGAATGATACAACTGAAGATATGACAATTATAAATTCAAAAAATCACATAGTTAGCACAAAATCATTTAGGAAGCGAGGTCTTTCACTTTGGGAGGATAAGCGCTGTTGGCTGGATAAAAATTTATCATTACCATATGGACACTATAGCCTAGGTCTTCCCCCACCGTCGAAGAGAAGGAGATGCCTTCCTGTCACAGGTGATGTAGAATAAGTCTAAATAAAAACAATATAATATTCCACTTGTAATAGATCTTGCGATTGCTGCATCTTCCGACATGTAGCAACACTTACTAATACATAAGTAGTCTTACTAAAATTGAAATTTCTACATCTTTCCGATATGTAGAAATGATTACTAATAAATAGGTAGTCCTAATGTGAATGAATATGTGAAGAATTTGTACTCAAACATCATTCCGATATGTTGAGCTAATAAAATAACAAACTTTAGGCAAACATTAAACTTAAATTTGAAACATAGCTTTCGGAACATGCCTCATTACATTAGAACATGGAAACTTAGTGACGTTCAAAACGTTCACATAACAAATTCTAAAAGAATAGCATTTCGTCATTCAATAGCAAATAGTGATCGAAAACATCGTGGCGTTTGCATTAGTATTGACTCATTGCCTTCACTGAAAGACTTTGCGGATCTCATTGACAACCATAAGACTCGGATCAAGATTCCTCTCGATGACAAGGTATGGATAAAGTGTGATTCATCAGTCAAACTATACGTCTGTTCACCAAAACGTGAAGATGTTGAATATCGATTTTTTCGTTTCAGTGACGTCACATGGGAAACCTTTACAAGGGAGATACTACCACAGATAACGTCATTCATTAAAGATGGAGGACATCAAACGGTTGGAAGTTGTAAATCGGATGTTAACTACAAAAGCAAAGTCAAAACTCAATCTACAAGAGATCGAGAGGAATATACCCAACCGAAAACAATGGTTACTGATAAAACGCAAATTGAAGCCGACAACGAGCTTACATCTTGGAAGACCCTCAATGTTAACATGGAGGATTCAGAGGAAGGATAGATCTCTCACTATCCTATTCTTTCCAAATGGAACAATCCAATGTATTGGAAGGGTCATGGAGGGTGATCTCTCATATTTACACTTAACTTTGGAACATTTACTTGGTGATTCATTATCTGATTGGAAAGTGAAGACAATGACCGTGTTATGTGAATTACACTATCACTATGATTTCCGTAAAGTTACATCATCACATAATCTAACTTATGAAGTGGAGTTATTTCCAGCAGCTCAATTGACTAACTGGCATCCATATCATGTTCATGTGTTCCATAATGGAAAGATTGTGATAACCGGCATTAAAGACATAAGTGATGTGCCTCCCATCATATGTGATTTGAAAAAATGTTTCATGAAAACCAAATTGTAGATTTGTATATATGTGGATAGATAATGAAATGTGAACATGTTTTTGTATATATGTGAATAGATAATGAAATATGACATGTTTTTGTTTTCATTATAAACCCTTGTTTTGGAAAAAAGAGAGCTAGTTAATGATACAACATAAAACTTTATTTCAAAACTGTTTCAAACATATTTAGTAAGAATTACATCATTTTTATCACAGTTTTTTGAAAATAGTTCTAAAGCACTTTTACAGTTATTTTTCAATGGTCTCTCGTTGACAAAATAGAGTACATAGCCACCGCACATTAGAGATGTATTACTTGAAGTGGGAACGATGTCACTTTCCTAACAGTCCAGGAAAACCTGTTCATCCATAATGCGATATCATGTAAACGAGGTTGATTAAGAGAGTCAAAATATTCGGCAACTTTATAACGATTGATGTATACAGCAATCCAATGTTTTCCGGGAAGATTGTTGGTATCCGTATTGATGATAAGCGAACAAGGATAGAAAGGAATTGAATCAGGTAAATTATCTCTAGAAAAGACATTGAGAAATATTGTCTTGGAGTAGGGATGAGCTTTCCTCATTTTCCTCAAGATTTCTATGTTGCTTAAGTTACTCATCTCTGATAGCTGACAGTCACGTCTCTCATTCTTGTTATCTCAACTTTGCTATCATAGATAGCATAAATGAGACAAGTAATTGTTTTCTTCAAAGGTGACTCAAATGATACCTCCAGTCGTAGATTTCCAGGCTTTGTAACTCCTACGCTTTCACCACCTAGATCTGCATCTGCTGTGAGGTTGTACATAATGAAGAAGTAGCCATTCTTGTACATATCCATTGTAATTCCATTTGAATCGTCTGTATTAAACATGTTGAGGCGGTGAAAATAGAACCATATTCACGTGCGAATTTACCATCTTTGAAATTAGGCTCATATGCTTTGCAAGATACAAATTTCCCATCCTGATAGAGTGCTAGTTTGCTAACATTAAAGTGTTGGAAATTGAATGGATTCTTTTCAAAAGCACCAATGAATGCCTCATTTTCCACAAATGTGATATACACCGCCTTTGGCATTGCAGTGGGAAAAAGATTTGGGTAGGCATGTGAGGATGATCCCGCACCAATTGTGAAGTTTGTCAACACACTGTGATTAACTGGATATATTGCATTGTTTTTCCTCAATCCTGTCGCATGCTCGTTGATGACTGACGGGTTCATTGTTACTCGCCTTACATTGAGCACGGCATTACTTATGTTGACTTGATAGTTTGTAGCTCCAAAAGCCATTAACGCGAACTCAGGATTTGCACGAATAAATTTTATTTGCATTTTAACCTGTGATAGCAGATATCTAGATTGACGAAGGAAATCAAGATAGACGGGTCCTTTCAAGTATAATTCCTTTGAATCCGCTGTTAAATCCATTCGTCTTTTCAACCCTGTATTTGAGACATCATCAAATTTCCCTTGCTGATCATCATACCACCCAGAAACTTGCAAGTGTGACTGTTTAGCTTGCTTTTGAAATTGAGTCATTGTATGTATATATGCTCCATATGGATATGCTCGATCCCCTCCTTCAATCTGTTTGTCATTCAATATTAGATACACATCTGAGAACAGACTGGCAATAGGAAGATTTGCTAACCCCACTTTATCCTTGGATGAATCGATATTTGTACCATCAGTCTTCTTAATTTGTATACACAACTCTAAATCAATGGATTGACAGTCAATATAATCTTGAGGATTGGCAGGTATATCAAACTGAATAGGCTGCTGGTTACCATCGATATTTGTTGTGGGGACTATGTCTACAATTGTTGAGGAGATGATGTCTGTCTGATGAGGGGGAGAATCGAAGAAACACAAAGCCGAATTGATACTCTGCATCGTATTAGCTCTACAAATATGTTGTCTTCCTTCGTTTTGACTTGTTTCTAGTAGCTGTGGAATTTCGTTTGCGCTTTCCTTGTTTTCACTCGACGTCTAGATTTAGAACGTGCTGCCTAGTCGGCTTTTTACTTTTCCTGCGTCTTTGCTTAGTAACTCGGCCTGATCCAACTTGTCTTGACTTCCTACGCTTCTTCCGAACTGTACGTCTCGTCTTTGTTAAATCATCTAATGCGTCTATGGCAGATTGCTGCGCGCGCATTTTCATAGATTCACCGATATCCTCACCTTGAAGCGCATCAGCTGCAACATTTGCAACCAAAGTCTAAAGCCCTGCTTCCAACACGCTTCATGATTGGTACGCCATACTTTTTGAGTGTTGGAAGAACCATACGTCTTAGTGCACCAAATATGCCTCTCCAACTTGTCGTCTACCTCCAACAAACACGGGATAACCGCTCTGATATGATGGTCTACTGTAAATTGCCTGTCATTATGACTATTGAATAACTATGGAATCACAATAGCGTAAAGCCTTATTCTCGTGACCTAATATGTAGGGTCAAAACAGTAACACCACCACAGAACGGTACTACTTCTCCTGCATCATCATGAATTGATATGTCAATTCTATTGATGAAATTTCGGCTGATTGGTAGATACATTGTGTTAAAAAATTCTCGATTGATTAGTTGCTTCCTTACGGATGAGAGAGGAAATGTGCGCAGAAGTGGGGCCTCAATGTCGCCAACCCTTGTATATTCAATAATGTTACAATAGACGTATAAGTTACTTATATCACGCTCTAGTGATGGGGCTGTATCGCCTATTGATGTACCTTCATAAATAGTTGATTTTGAGAATCCCAATGTGGTCGTTAACACGCTATCCAGCTTGATAAGAGAGTTCTTCCCTACCTTTAGAATCATGCGTTTCTTATGTGGGTCATAAGAAAAGTGATATTCATCTGCATCAAGGTAATCTACACCAAACTCATTTAACTTTGTACACAATTCAGATGGCGTTTTCAAGCTTTCAATGTTCAAATTAACTCTTTTTACAAGTTCACTGGAAGTAGACAATTCATCACCCGATATGTCTTCGCTGTATACGTGGATATCCCATGAAGCATTTGTTGATGCTTTGAGTTTAGAAGAGGACAATTGAACCTTGAATGTATCATTTAATTCTGTCAACCAAGGTGCGCTTTCAAGGCCCTTAAACATCCCAATCATTTCAGATCCAAATTCAATAACAGCGGACTCAGACTTTTCCAATGGTGTCTTTTTAGTAAAAACAATAAATTCTGCCTCCGTTTCAACAGTAAATAAAGTTACTTTCTCTTTCTTATATTCACAAGCCATTAACGTTTCTGGCACTGATCCTTGAAACTTTCTTGCAAAGTCTTCAACACTTCTAATGACCTCAAATTTATTTTTTACTCGGATGCTCCTTTTTTTGTAATGCATACAATGGCACAATTCTACATTTAAAATCAGTGACTTTCCTCTCCGAATTTTTACCCCCCCCCCCCCACCCACGTCCATTGTACCAATACCTTGATGAGAAAGTTGTTCTGGAATACCCAAAAGTATGACTCAAATCCTTACCTAATACAAAAGAACATGCTTCCCTTCCTTCATCAATTTTGTTGACCCCTTTATGACTGGTTTGTAGAATTTATTCAAAGTCAGCTTGAAGAGATCATTTATTCGTTCAAACATTCTACCGATTTCCTTTTCTGTATCTTGCAAGCTCATTGTGGGAACCTTAGAATCAAAAGTTGACGTTGCAAATGCCTTTTGAATTTTAATCATGTTTTGAACAGATGGTAAAGATGTTGAAAAAGGATGTAAAGTTAGATGATGAAAAGCCCATGTACCATGTAGACTATTTTGAAATATGCGAAAGCAATCATCCTTCTCTCGCACTTCTTTATGTAATTCAAAATAGTTGTTCTTTAGCAAACTGATATCGTTGTAATAAGTAATTTCAGTTAGAGCAACTTCATGGGGTCCATGCAGAGTAATTGGATTAGCGAATTCAACAGAGTATAGAGATGGTTTGTTACTTGGGAATATCTTGGGGTTGCTATTGCTTGGAAGAATGATATTGAAGTTAGTAGACATGTTAAAGTCATATATGGAAGAAGTCACATGCTATATTAGCTTAAAAGTTACGAGTGTCTCCCATCTCCACATTTTGTAGATCCTGATGCGTTATCCAGCTATTGAATGAATCAGGATATCCTTTCCATTTAACTAGATATTTCCTTTGATTGCCATGACCTTTCCTCCTAATTATTTTATCAATCATATACACCTCTTCACTTCTGTCTACTACTTGCAATTCATAAGAGTAAAATTTTCCTTCAATTGGATTGCCATGGTAATCTATTAATTTATACATGGTGGGTCTAAATTTTGTATTTACTTCATCCACAAAAAACTCTTCTTCAGTCCAATTAGGTAGATACCCCTTCTCAAATGTAGACTTAACCTTTGAAATCCGAACTCTATCACCAACATTAATTTTCTTTTCATTGGAAATGTTTTTCGCTTTCTTATCATACAATCGAAGCCATACATCCATCGCATTATCTGGGGTAACATCAACTGGTTTCATCTTAATGATTCGATGTTCACCTACCCAAACATGTGTATTTTTTGCAGTGAAATAGCGCCATATTTTTGTCTTCAGTGTGCGATTGAACCTCTCAACCATGGCAGCTGTATAAGCACTTTTGACACTAAACAATTCCACATTATGAACTTTTAAAGGAGACTTCGAACATGAGAGTTTTCGAATTCCTTCCCTTGATCGGTCTGTATTCTTTGCGGAACACGCCCCTCATCGAAATGCTCTGAAAAGCCGCTTCAACTTCTGGTCCTCGTTTAGATTTCAGCGCACGTGCCCAAGCATAGCGAGATAAAATATCTATTACGGTTAAGATGTATTTATAGCCATCATTGTACTGTGATATCTGTTGCATGTCAGCCAAGTCCGCTTGCCATTGACTATCTATATTGTTAACAACATATTTTCTTGTTGGAAACCGCTTTCGGCTCGCATTTTTGTGAAGAGTGTAAGTCGGTTGACTCCTCAACCACTTCTTGACTTTCTCTATTCCCACACCTGCTGCACGAGCTAGAACCTCCGGACGACTGAAACTTGCGGGATGATTTAAGTCGTAATAAATCTTTCTGAGTTTCACTGCTGTACTCATCGTCTTTGTTCTGATTTGCACGCGTATTACTCGCACAGCAACTGCTAACACAATTGATATCAACCTCTATGCCCTCTTCTCCTTTGCCTTCGAGCGCAGATTTCAAACAACAGCAAAATTTTTGTAACGACATAATATGAGAGAGGCAAGGCTTAATTCATATTTGCTTAATATTTACTATACTCCTTCGCAACACGCATTGAGCGCCTAGTAGCTCTTTTTGGTTGCAGATCATCGGGATCTGCAAGCTCTCGCTTGACCGCCATCGTGGGTGTTTTACTCTTTGATCCATCTTGTAAGTGACCCTTATCCAATTCATTCACAGTCGGTCCTCCAATAATATTGTGAGGTACATTTTGATCAGATAAAATTTTCTGAAAATATGTCCACCCTTGTGGTGCACCTAGTTTTCGCCTTACATCTCTGACAGCATATTGTAGAAAGGTCATCTATGTGACTATTTCTAATAACATCACCAGTTGTTTCATCTATTATCTCCCCTCTCTCATTGAACTTCCCATGTGGATCAATGAAGTCAAATAATCGCTCAGCGCGCACACGATATGGTCGAGGTGTTGACAAGGTTATAAATCGTCGCAACTTGTCACGAATCTGTCGCCTCTCGTCAATGTTTTCAGCTGCTAACTGCATTCGTCGATAGGGATCCTTAATCTTCTGAATTTCCATATCCTTTTGTGTTAGTTCCTTAAGTTGATTCGTAATAGGTTGATCTATTTTTTTGACTTCCTGTGCACTTTGTAATGTAGTCAATTGTACATACTCCTCTTGAGGAATGACTACCATCTTTGAATACGACATGTTTGAAAATAATAAGGCAACAAAGTACATTGCTTAAAACTAACTGTGAACCGAGAAAACTGTCATTGGTTCAGCGGAATTAGGTATGATATTTGTTCGAAATCGAAGTCGTTCCGGACATTCCTGGGTTAGATCAATAAATAGATAACCATGTGGTTTCTTTGTTACATCTTCATATATTTTTGAAAGTACTTTAGGTTGTTGAGTAATATCTGTCTACTGAGATGATGTATTGACTGCTATCTCTTGGATTTTTAAATATTGCCAAATAATGTGTATTCAAACTTCTAGTGCATTGCTTCTTTGCTCTTGTTTTTTCTATCCCTCCATCGAAGATGTTTTGGGTGATGTAGATAATAAAAGCTTCCTATGATGTGCAGTTTGAATGAACATTTTCAGTTACATCCTTTGAAGATTTGCTTTCCTCCCCTTTTCACTCGTAATAGATCATCTAATACTAGTAAGTCACCTGCTTTGGATATCCTTCAGTTGATGGCAAACCTGCTTCACCACATAACCTTTTCTTAACCTTTCTTCTGGCGAAGTGCAGAATGTAGTTGTGGTTGAAATATTCCATAATACCATTTGACTCTCTTAATTTCCTTGTTAAACATTTCATTTCTATATTGTAGCAATTCAGTTACAAATGTAGTTTTACCGGACTGACTTGGTCCAGCGACACACATTGTGCGATCAGTGAATAGACGAAAATCTGTCATCTTATAATTCCATTAACATTAAACTCATCATCCCGCTAATTTTGCTTAGAACAACAAAACAGACACATGTTCCAGATCAAGTTTATTTACATTCAGAATAGAAACTTTCAAGTTACATTTACAAATTAAAACATTTACAAATTAAAACATTTGTGTTTCCTCATCACAATTAGGATTATAGAAAGTTTTCAAGTCAGCATCTTGGCGCTTCAACTTCAATTTAGGATTCCCATCTTTAGATTTCCGACCTCGCTTTTTGCTCTCTTCCTTCCCATCACTTGAAGCAGTCTTATCAATGTTAATTAAACATTTATCAATTGGTAGTGGTTCATAGACTAGTTGAAGAACCTTCATTTGTAAAGATGCGACTTTACCAGTCGAACCATGTGAGCCAATATAAAGTCCGGTAACGTGAACTAAGCCCATATAGCGGCCCCCCGTTTTGAGATCCCTCACATTCCATCGCGTTGTTTGTAAAGAGAGATCGAATGCTTGAAAATGATCAGATAGTTTTAAAAACAGTGTATCGAATTCCGTTCTCGGCAATTCCTTTATAACCAACTCCTTCCTCTAATGCCTTTCTTTTCTCCAATGAGTGGGAGCACTTTTCAGCAGCCTCAACCATTCTTTCGCGAAAGAGTCAATAGTTTTTTAAAGAATCACCTGTTGCCATTTTGGAAAAAGTCACTCGTCATTTTGTCTCATATTGCTATAAACCCTGATGTAGACATACCAATTACTTTGGAAGAATAGGAACTTGAAGATAAAAGCCATCCATCACCAATAATTCAAGGTTTGTAAAGTAGAACGTATTTTCCAATCCCTTGCACCATTTTGTGTCGACGAACTTCAAGAGATCTTGCTCAACAAGCGTCACCTTCTCTCTGATTGTATACATTTTCTGGAGTCTATGTTTTCAACAAGTGCAATCCGGAGCTTTCAACCAGCGCAAAGTGAATTGTCCACCTTGAAAGTGGTAAAATATCATTAAAGCGTCATCTAATATACACAACCCTATATATGACTCATCAATCAATGAGATGACAGTGTCACTTATGATGACGCTAACCTATATTAACATTGGCATCATTTGCTGCAATCCTTCCCCAAGCGGACTATTGGATTTAACACCATTAATACTGTTTCCAAAATCATTTAACATACTTAAGAAACCCACCACCACCGCGCTGAATTAAGTTTTCGCCTTTTCTTATCACTACTCCCTTGGATTTGAAAACTTTTTTATGCTATTCAAAGAGCCAGCAATTCAACAAGGCTTGTAAATAGGTCAAGACATTTGTGTATTGCAAAAGCTAAATCACGAATTGAAATCATCACTTGAATTTGATCAATTTACACTTCTTTTCTTTTTATTATCATGTATCCTTTTAACTTTCGCAACGCCTTTTAAACTGACTTGAAGGTTTGAAGGACCGTTTCGATTGACGAGAAGATGCCTTCCGTTTTACAGACATTTTTATTCTAATATGGAAATAGATAATACAATTACAATTTTTGCTTAGTACTTACAAACATTATATACAAAAGT